>JAWVWN010001206.1:0-18570 GCA_037367305.1 Phrynocephalus vlangalii
CTGTGTGGGAAGAAGGGACACATTTCGTGGGTTTGCAGAGCCAGAAGGCTCAAAGAACCCAGGACACAGCACAAATCGTGGAGACAGCAGGAACGAGGACTGCAAGTGGAGGAATGTCACTCTGTTATAAACTATGCAGATCCGGTTCCTATCCAGAGTGTTCAAATGAGCACGCGCAAGAAGATTAAAGTGACTGTGCACATACAGGAGGTCCCATGTGAGATGGAGGTGGACTCAGGATCAGCTCTATCAATAATCTCAGAAGACACTTTCCAGCAGATTTGTGTAGAAAGGGGAAGACTGCAGTTAGAACCATTATCAGTTCAACTGATGGATTTTCAAGGGCGGCGTGTTCCAGTAAAGGGAATGGGGACATTCCGAGTGCAGTATCAACAATTCAGGGGGCTTTTACGGCTGGTGGTAGTGAAAGGACATCGTGTGAATTTATTGGGATTGGATTGGTTTGAACCACTGGGGATTACTGTAGTGGGAATCCACCAGGTGGAGGGGGTGGATGTAGAGGCAATCTATCAGGAGTACCCGAGGGTGTTTGATGAGTCATTGGGATTATATAAGGGACCACCCATATCATTTAACCTTGACCCAATGGTCGCACCTATTCGTTTGAAGCCTAGGAGGGTACCTTTTGCATTGAAACCCCGAATAGATGAAGAATTAGACCGGTTGATTGCCCAAGGAGTATTAGAACCAGTAGCGAATGCTCGGTGGGAAACCCAATTGTGGCCCCCTTGAAGGCAAATGGAGCAGTACGAATCTGTGCGGATTATAAATGTACCAATTAATAAGGCCCTGCAACAGCATTCATACCCGGTACCAGCAGTAAGCCATTTATTGGCATCGCTGGCGGGGGGAAAGGTATTTGCAAAATTGGATCTAGCCCAGGCATATCAACAATTGCCAGTAGACGATGCCACCGCAGAAGCTCAAACTATCGTGACCCATCGTGGGGCGTTTAAGGTTAAGCGTTTGCAGTTTGGGGTCAGTGTGGCCCCAGGAGTTTTCCAGAGTTTAATGGAAGGGCTGTTGAAGGGTATTCCGGGGGTCCTTCCATACTTTGATGACATACTTGTGGCCGGGAGTTCTAAGGAAGAACTGTTGAAGCGTCTTCACGAAGTGCTGGGTCGGTTACAAGATGCAGGGTTGAAGGCCAAAAAAGAAAAGTGTCAGTTTGGGGTGTCACAGGTGGAATTTCTGGGATATTTGATAGATGCTACCGGGATTCATCCCACCAATGCTAAGGTAAAAGCGATACAGGATGCCCCTGCGCCACGGTCGAAGAGGGAATTGCAATCATTTTTGGGGCTGTTAAAATTTTATCATGTGTTCTTACCCCATAAAGCATCTGTGGCTGAGCCGCTACACAGGTTATTGAATAAGAGGACCCCTTGGGTGTGGGGTCAGAAGCAGGGTGAGGCATTCAATGCTGTGAAGAATTTGTTATCATCAGATAGTGTACTTACCCATTTTGATGAAAAGAAACCAATAGAAATTGGCATGTGATGCATCCCCATACGGAGTGGGTGCAGTGTTAAGTCATCGCATGCCAGATGGGAGAGAGGCTCCAATTGCGTATTTTTCGAGGACCTTATCTGCTACGGAAAGAAATTATGCCCAAATTGATAAAGAAGCCCTGGCCCTCGTTTCAGGGGTAAAGAAATTTCATGATTATGTTTATGGTCGTCCGTTTGAAATTGCCACAGATCATAAACCGTTATTAGGCATTTTTGCCCCCGGACGTCAGACCCCCCAAGTGTTGTCTCCCCGAATGTTGCGATGGTCAGTATTTTTGGCAGCATATGAATATAGCCTATGCTACCGGCCAGGGAAGGAGATGGGACATGCTGATGCCCTTAGTCGATTACCAGTGAACACTTCAGATGAGGATCCTGCCCCTGCACATGGCATCATGTTAATAGAGGACCTACCCGACCCACCGCTGCACGCATCAGATGTAGCAAGAGAGACAGTAAGGGACACGATACTGTCTCGAGTTTTGAATTGGGTATGGAAGGGGTGGCCTTCCTGGAAGCTGGAGAGTGTATTCAAGCCTTTTTGTTCACGCCAACATGAATTGTCGGTGCACAAAGGGTGCTTGTTGTGGGAAAATAGAGTCATCATCCCACCAAAATTGCAGGGGAGGGTCTTGGAGGCATTACATATAGGGCACCCGGGAATTGTACGGATGAAGGCTTTGGCCCGTAGCTACGTGTGGTGGCCAGGAATGGATAAAGCTATTGAGGAACGGGTCCAAGTGTGTCACCCATGTCAGGAGTCTCGCCCAGCCATGCCACAAGCGCCCATCCAGAAATGGGAAACAACCAGAACACCATGGTCGAGACTGCATATTGATTTTGCTGGCCCCTTCCAAGGTCAAGTGTTCCTTGTGGTAGTAGATTCATTTTCTAAATGGTTAGAAGTAGTCACAGTCTCATCAATGACACCAGCGGTAGTGGTTCGGGTACTGCGGCGGCTGTTTGCCACGCACGGGTTGCCTGACACTATTGTGTCAGATAATGCCACACCTTTTACCTCAGTCGAGTTCCAACGTTTTATGGCGGCAAATGTGATCCGCCATATTACAGCCGCGCCTTTCCATCCATCGACTAATGGGCAGGCGGAAAGGATGGTGAGGACGACTAAGGAGTCCTTGCGGAGAATAGTGCAGGGAGATTGGCAATCACGGCTAGCTAATTTCCTACTACAGCAGCATATCACTCCACATACGGGTACGGGTAGGAGTCCTGCCGAGCTGTTAATGAATAGGAGGTTGACATCTTTATTAGATAGATTACATCCAGACTTGACATTAGACCGACCTCCGCAGCGTGAAGCCCCAGAGACACCAAGGTCTTTTCAAGTGGGGGATTGGGTTTATGCCCGGAATTATGGTAGAGGACCAGATTGGGTTCCAGCAACCATCGTAGAAATAAGGGGACCAGTGTCATACGGGGTGTCTATTGGAGGAGGCAAGGTATTACGCCGGCATGTGGACCAACTACGGCGGAGGTGGGCAAACTCGGTCAGGGCTCCTGAGGCGAGTATAGTTGACGCGGAAGAATCAAGGGGGCTTGGCGAACGGGAAGAGGGTACCCCACTAATTGAGATGGAAACAGCCGAACCAGGAAAGTTGGAGCAGGAGATGATCCCAGAGGGAGAATTGGGTTGCGAAGAAGAGACAGTGGATGGTCCGATAGAAAGGAATAACCAGGAACAAGGTGAAACTGAGGTAGCCACAGAATTACGACGCTCACAGCGGGTGAGGAGCCGACCAAAGTATTTACAGGATTTTATTTGTGAATAAAGTTTTAGATAGGGGGAAGGGGTGTTATGTAGTGAAGGTACAGGCAGCATTGCCGGGGAGGAGTGGGTTAACTGAGGGCAGACCAGCTGCAGTCAATTAACAGCTACCTCCTGGCAGCGTCTGTATAAATACGCATGTGTGCTTCCTTGGCTTCGTGTTTGTCCGTCCTCGTTGTTGTGCAATAAAGCTGTATTGATGGATCTCCGGTGTCGTGAACCCACTATTCAACAGCCCAAATGGTGTTTCATTTCATTTTTTTGTTTGTTTTTTGTTTCTTGGTTTCATTTCATTTAGAACGAAAGGAAGTTTTTTTAAAAAAAAATTTGTTTCATTCTTTGTTTTGCTTTGTTTCATGTATTTTATTTTATTTTTAATGTTTTTTTTTTTACAGCCGACCAACCCGGCTGGTTAGCAGGCTGGTCGGTGCTTTGTTTTTAACCCTCCAGCTGACCAGCTGCCCCACGTGTCAATTGGTGCTTTAAAAAAAAAACCCTCCTGCTGATCAGCTGGCACGCGGGCTAGTTGACGTTTTTTCTCCCTTCCCACCAACCAGCTGGCCCGCAGGGCCGGTCAGTGCTTTTTTCTTTTTTTCTTTTTTCTTTTTCCCCCCCTCACGCCGACCAGCTAGCCCATGGCGCCAGCTGGTTGGCACTTATTTTTATTATTTATTTTAACAAGAGCCAAGATCGGTGCTTGTCAAAATAAATGATAAATGAAAACAAAACAGAACAAAATGAAAATTTCTGTTTTGTTTTGTTTTATTTTTTTAAAAAGGGCATTTCGTTTTTCATTTCAATCTGTAACAAAATGAAAAATGAAAAATGAAAAATGAAAGAAAATATTGCATTTCGTGCCCATCTCTATGCACAAGCTATGCAACGTTAATGGAGCAAGGTATTTAGCCAGCACGCTTTTGAGTAAGAAACAACCGTGGATTGCTTCTCAAACACCCTAGTGAGTACGAGTAAAAATCAGAGGTAAAAATTACTTTTCAAACTCTGATCTAGGAACAGGCGCCCCTTCTGTAGCCTCCCTCCATACCTGTAACAGGCTGTTTCTCTTCCTTCTGAGGGTCCTTCTCTTTGTTTCTTTCTCTGCTTTTCACACCTGCCATGTCAAAGAAGGCATGGACAATTTTCTTCCGCAGCCCTTTTTGCTTCTTTCCCGCAGGGCTGCCCAAAGGGCCTGTCTGGTCAGTCTCCAAAGGAATGGACGCGGGCGCCGAAACCCGCCTGCCCCCTCCAGTTTGCATGGTGCCTTTTGTTTGGAAGTCTTCTGCGGGCAATTCCAGCGACAGGGAGTCAGCATCCGATTCAGAGGATGAAGGGGACGAAGCGGCCTCCTTGCCCTTTGCTTTGCATTCTTTGTTGGCATTTGGAGGGCTGCTGTAGAAGAACGGCATCGTTTTTATCATCTTCCTTCTCTTGGCCTGCAAAGGGCATTAAGAAATCATCAAACCCCAGGACCTGCGCTCAGTAAACAAAACAATCAGCATCCACAGGAGGACCAGAGGGAAAATATATTCCCAAGTCAAGAACCAGAGTTTTTAAAAAGAAACCTCGTGTATCATGTACTGTTTGATGCCAACATGCTGGTGTGCGCCAGGTTAGGAAGCAATGTCAATAATTTTATTTATTTATTTATTTGACTTTTTTACCGCCCCTCTAGCCCTACGGCTACTCTGGGCGGATTACAACATAAAATAGCATAACAAAATAACAAAGTCACACATTTAACAAACCAAAATACAAACACCACAATATAAGCAAAATATACATAAATCAACAACCATAAACTAAAGCAAAGCTAAAATGAAAGTAAAAATAGGCAGGAGATTGGTAAATGAAAACAAAACAAGGAGAAAGGTGGGGTAAAAATACTCAAAGTAGTAGTAGTAGTAGTAGTAGTAGTAGTAGTAGTAGTAGTAGTAGTAGTAGTAGAAGAAGAAGAAGAAGAAGAAGAAGAAGAAGAAGAAGAAGAAGAAGAAAAGCGGTAAAAAGAATAGTGTCTTATTAGATGTTTGGGAAATCAGGAAAGGCCATTCTATACAACCGAGTTTTCAATATTTTTTTTAAAAAGTTTGAAGCGAGGGTGCTTTTTGTGGTTCTGACATTTATATATAAACATCTAGCTCTTCACAAACAATAATTAGAAAAAGAAGGGATTGCATTAAAAGAAGGGTTTGGAAAAGCATTAAAAAGATCCACACACCAAGAATGTGTTTTGCAGATGACATAGAAGATCATCCAGGTCCCAATGACAACCACAAATTTACTTCAGTCCTTTGAAATAAATAAATGCAAATTTTAAAATCCTCCAGTTTATGAATCTGGGATATTAAACTTATGAATGCACAATTCCATCCACCAACAAATGGCTTGATATTGCTGCACAATATTTTGCCAACACTGCCAATAGGAAAAGGGATTCCAAGCTGGACATAGCCAAGGACAGCCTGAAAATTGCTAACCCCTATGTCAGCAGTCAAAATGGTGTATACTCTATAACAGGCCTGCAGAACAGGTATATCACGGGCTACTGGTAGCCCGCGAAGGGTTCAAAAGTAGCCCACCGACCATCAATTAAAAAAGTGAGGGTATAAGTTCTCCACCCCTCCCTCCCCCATCACAAGGACCAACACTGCCCCAGCAAAGTTCTGGGTCTGCCAGCCCACTGTCTCAGCCGAGCGGGGCAGTTCAAGGACCATGGTGCATTGAAATCTGTTCCCTCCAGAAATGATTAATTGGTTTTCAATGCATTCCTATGGAAAACCGCTGCTCTACTTACAAAAGTTTTTACTTATGAGCATGTGCTCGGAACGGATAAAATTCGTAAGTAGAGTTTTTAGTGTAGTAGCCCTCAGGCACTTTGAGCTGCAAAAAGTAGACCTCGACCTGTTCAACGTTGAACAGCCCTGCTGTATAGGATACCTTTTTTGTGATCACTATCACTTGCAAACTGATATCAAGCAAAGGAAACAGAGACTAACTCCTTTTTTTCATCAGTTAACCACTTTTCGTCCAAATACTAAGCAATTGTCAGGGCTCTATTTTGATCTTTTGGGGTTGCTTGTTTCTGTGTATGTGTGTGCGTAAAAAAGTTTTACTTTTTTTAAAAAAAAAATCACAACGTGAAAACCCTTTACCCAAACTTCCCCAACTTTGACACAGAGCAACACGATTTTCTATAACAGTGCGAAGTTGGGTACTGAGACAAAATCCATTTTCAAAGTTATGTTATTGCTCAGGTTTGCATACTTTTTAAAATTGCCTTTTAGAATGTTGAATTGCTCTGCCAGCACAAGATCATTGCTGCACTCCCATGCAGCCATAATTCTAGTTACAATTAGTCATCATCTTCATACCCATGCCACACATGCTGCAAAAAGTGACAGGAAAATCTCTGAGTTTTCTGTGCAAACACTTCATTTCCCCCCCGTGTAAATCCACAGAAAAAAATGACATTGAGTGCCAAGCTGACTTAACTCATGCCAAGATAACCTTTGTCACTAATTTTAACTGTTATTTGGTTTTATTCTTTGGAGTTTTCTGACTGAGGTGGAGAACTTATACTGCTCCACAAAACAAAACAATGACTCAGAGATATCAGAGTGACTTATAGCTAGAACTGTCACCAGACAGGGTTCAAATAATACTGATGGTGCAGGCGGGAATCTTTTGTTTATTTTTGTGGTGACAAGGAAATGGAACTCTTTGGCAGACATGCATCCCAAGAGAGGGATCCATCTATTAACATGGCACTAATGGCAGCCCAGAAACAATGGTTTTCTAATTTCACCACCACTATGTTTAAAATGCACCCAAAGAATCATGGGAAAGGGATGTAAGA
The DNA here is from genome assembly GCA_037367305.1 of Phrynocephalus vlangalii. NCBI lineage: Eukaryota > Metazoa > Chordata > Lepidosauria > Squamata > Agamidae > Phrynocephalus > Phrynocephalus vlangalii. Next base: position 7,172 of record JAWVWN010001206.1, read on the forward strand.
TTTCAAGTGCTTCCTTTCTGAAACAGCCTTCTAGAGTTCCCATACTGGTTTCTTTTTTTGTTTTTAGAGAGAAGACCTATGTTGGTACTGTATGTATTTTGACTTTATTTTCTTAAATTTTATATTGATTTCTCCATGGGTCCTTTTAAAGCAGGGTGGATGGGTTTATTTTAAATCAAGACCAACGGGTGAAAAAAAAAATGATTAGAACTGTCAGGTTATAAGCACGGCTATCTTGTAGATAGTTGCCCATGGGTAAATCCCATCTGATTCAATTGGCCTTACTTCAGAGTAGATATGATGAATACCACACATGGGTTAATAATCTAAGAAAGTATATTCTTCACAATCAGGCCCCTTTCAATTTCATTTTGCTTTTGCTTTCTCCTGTAGCTCTGCTGACTTTGCTCAACACTCCAAAATTTCCCCTTATGCAACCCAGATGTTTTTGTCCAGAGACAACGTAAGAGCCTAGAACTTTTGCAAAGCCAAGTCTAGTAATAAATTTCCAGTGAACATGGACTGGGGTGGGAAGGGTAGCTCAGGCTACAGAAGTGAAAGTGGTAAAGATTTTATTCAGCAGAAACTTGGATGGATAACATCCTTAAGAATATATAAGAACAGAAGAACAGAAGAAGAGCCATGCTGGATCAGGCCAAAGGCCCATCTAGTCCAGCTTCCTGTATCTCACAGTGGCCCCACCAGATGCGTTTGGGAGCACGTGAGACTAGATATCTGTCTCCTGATACCACTCCCCTGCATCTGGCCCTTGAAGTACCCTGGTTTCAAGGCTGGAGATTACACATCTCCATCGTGGTTTGTAACCTGTGATGGACTTTTCCTCCAGGAATCTGTCCAATCCCCTTTTAAAGGCATCCAGGCCAGATGCCATCACCACATCCTGTGGCAGGGAGTTCCACAGACTAAGAACATGCTGGGTAAAAAAAAATATTTTCTTTTGTCTGTTCTCACTCTCCCAACCCTCAATTTGAGTGGCTGTCCTTCTTTGTCAGTTGCACAGTATTGCCCTAGTTCACAGATTATGATGCCCATGGCTTGGTAGATGGCATTTGTAATTTGTTTTGAATTGGTCCAGAGAGAGCTGGAATGTGAAAATTGCAAATACAAATCACTGCCTGACTATTGGCCTTTAACCTACAAGAGTTGGGTGGTAACACAGACTTTTTGGAATTAAGTTGCCGGTGGGAATCAGTACAAAAAAATTGGAGAAATGTGCAAATTATCTTAATTACACCTATGGATTGTTGACCTAACTGGTAGTCAGTGCTGACCAATAATTCCGGTAAAAAGGATGGGATGGTTTGCAATTATCAATGACTAAGGATGTTTATGTATAAGGCCAAGATATTGTGAAAGCTTCAGCAAAGCAGAGCACTTCTGCTTATGATGAAACTGTGAACAGAAACTGGAGTCATGTTAATATCCTGTCCTTTCCTTGAGGAAAATTATTCAACAGATCAAGAACTACATTTTAAAAATGCATCTATATCAAAAATTATTTTTGAAAGAAAGCAGCTATGTCAAGATTTTAATAAAGATCTAAATCATTCACAACTATCCCAGTGTGCTCCCTTTCCAAGTTAAGTCCCATAACAAAACACACTGGACTTTATTTATGAGTAAACCACAGCTTGGAAAAACTAGTTTTTTTCTGCAGTTCCCAGAATCCCCAGGTAGACTAGCGAATAATAGAATGACTTAGCTATAGTTTTAAAAAGATTAGCTTTTCTAAATTATGGGATAAATATACATAGGACAATGTTGTTGTCGTAGCTAAATGGATGTACAATTTATAAGTAGGAACTTGCGATCTTCCAGTCACTGAGGGAATATAATTGCCATCACACTCCATGATTAATTATGCTGGCTAGGGTTTATGGAAGTTGTAGTCAAACAACATCTATGGTCAGAACTTGTTCAATTTGATTAGCAGCAGTTAATTTATTGTTTATATATTTAAATTTATTTAAATATATAAACAATACAGTTCCTGGTGTTGTGGTGACCCCTTGCCCTGCTTGGAAGAGGCCACAAGCCAGAGAACTGCCCTCTACAGGCATCTTCAGCCAATCACAGCCTCCGATGCCATTGACTGACATCCCCTCCAACCTACCAAGCTGTAACTCACTCTCCTCCTCTTCCTCCCCCTTCTCCTCCAGACCCAAGCCATGGAGACCCATATGAAATGGTCATTTGACCCCCCCAAAGGGGTCCCGACCCCCAGGTTGGGAACCGCTGTTCTAAGGCATCTAAAATTTCTTATATTGGGCTGCCTCTAGCAATGAAAGGGCTGAGCTTTTTTCATTCTTTTCTCCTCAACGAGGTTAACAGTAGCATGCTTTTAAAATCCACCAGACTTCTGTTTTTCTGGCCTTGCGTGGAAGTATGACCACCAATTATAGCTCTCGCAGCCAGTGCGATGACAGGAATCCTCTCCCTGAGTCATTTCCTCAGGGCACACCACCTATCCGGTGCTCGAATGCAGGAGAAAGGAATGACTGTAAATGCAAACATAAAAACTAAGATAATACAGTTTTTTCTTTCTCCATGCTGTATGTTCAAATGAGAGATTGGACATGTTGCTTTTAAGTGATTCAACAGGCTGGGAGGTGAGGGAGGGACAATCTGATAATTTTTAAAAAGACACATTTTCCCTACAGTTTGGGACCCAACTATTTTAAAGAGAATGGTGGGGATGGGGAATGAATTTAATTAATTTTTTTAAAAGGAGAGGCTTCTCAGTGGTGGTGACTCAGCTCTAAAATACCCTCTCACTGTGGCATGAAGGCATGTTTACATCACAACCTTTTCCTTTCAGGTTGAAACATTTAAATTCATCATGGCTTTTAAAGAACATCAGCTGCCTTTTTGGCTTCAATTTGAGCACATAAATTATTGCTGATGTGTGTGAAGATTCTCAGTCATCCAGGTGAGTTTATCTGGAAGTTGAGTCATGGCAACTGGATTTCTTTTTTTGAGAGATTGAGCCTAACGAGCCTATTCAGATCATGGTCTACCTATGAACCTATTCAGACTATTGTCTGTCCACCTAACGAGTCTATTCAGGCCTCTGCCCAACTTTTGAGCCTATTCAGACCAGGGTGATGTGAAATTAAAGTGAACTATAAAATGGAGGACTTGCCACTAACTTTCCTCAGACAGACAAAGCTGTTTGGATGAGTAGTTTCTCAAGAAAAGAAGTCCAGTTGCCATGACTCAACTTCCAGACATTTTACTGTTTATGTCTGTGAGGATTTTCAGTCGTCCAGGTGAGTTTATCTGGAAGTTAAGTCATGGCTACTGGGCTTCTTTTTCTTGAGAGATAGAAACATTTTGCTGCTCATCCAAACAGCGTCATCAGTCTGAATACAGCTAGTGCGAGTCCTCCATCTTATAGTCAGCTTTGACGTCTTGTCAAAGTCTGATACAAGTCAAAGTTGGACCTCTTGTCTGAGACAAGAGGTCAAAGCTGACTATAAAAGCAGCTTCATCAGTCTGAATATAGCTAGTGCGAGTACTCTATCTTATATTTTATTTATTTATTTATTTATTTATTTATATAGCTTGTATGCCACGAAAAGACCTTTGGGCGGCATACAAGCTATATAAATAAAATAAATAAAATAAATATAAGATAGAGTACTCGCACTAGCTGTATTCAGACTGATGAAGCTGCTTGGATGAGCAGTGAAACGTTTCAGTGTCTCAAGAAAAGAAGTCCAGTAGCCATGACTCAACTTCAAGACATTTTATTGTTTAGTTTTTCTGGTATTTTTTGCATTCTGTTTTCAACATCCTGGTCTGATATGGCTGTCAGGTTAAAGGCCTCTGCAAAACTTAAAATAATAGCACGGAAAGCTTCCAGAAAAATCTGCTTTAAAAAAATCCTTCCAGAATTCATCATAACTATAGTTCCTGCTGGCTGGGACATTCTTGCCATTGCACCCCCCAAAAAGTAACTTGTCCCAACTCTGCATAAATTCCAGCACATCTGTTGCTTTGTTGTTGTCAAAGCAATTCTGACTTGCAGGGAGAGTAAGAGGAATTTTTGAGGTTTCTCAGATGACAAAATGGCAATTTACAAATTCTGTCCTCGAGTAGAATTTGAACTCAGGTCTCCTGAGTCTAACAGTCTATTTTCTGTAGCATCCCATGGGCTAGAGTGCTGAAAACTGTCGGCTGCAAAGTCGGCAGTTCAGCTATTCGAATCCCAGGTGCCATGCAGTGGAGTGAGTTCACGCTGTTAACCCCAGCTGCTGCCAACCTAGCAGTTCGGAAGCATGATTGTAAATGCAAGAAGATAAATAGATACTGCCATAAAAAGTGGGAAGGTAAACAGTGTTTTGTGTGCACAAACACTGGCTCTTTGGCTTGGAAATGGAGATGAGCACCGCCCCTTGAGTCGGATACAACTAGCATGCAAGTTGGGAGGGGAGAACCTTTACCTTTTTTTTACTCCTGAGTCTAGCAGTCTATTTTCTATAGCACCCCGGCCCTTGGTTGTTGCTTTCCATTCCAGTTCTTCGGATAAATCTGTCAAGGTTTGAGCCACTGAAGGCACCAGACTCCTTCCCCCTCCACTCCATATACTAGAAGCTGGCTAAACCGGCGCAACTTGAATGTTTATGATGAGACAGTATCTCTAATTGTTGAGGGAGAAGTCTAGCTCAAGGACAGTCTTGCTCACCCACAGAAAAGAACAGCCAGGGAGTCCAAGAACAGCCAGGAGGCTGCTGCAGCTGCAGCTGGTGTCCTCCGTGGTTGGCTGCCTGAGGCAATCACCACACTCTGCCTAACGGTAGGCTTGGCCATAAAACCCATGAGGTGGAGGAGTTAGCACAGCTCCTGCTTCAGAGTGGATGGGCAGGGGGGGGGGTCAGCCCTCAGAGAAACTGCCCCCTCCCAGGTGAATAACAGTGGGGATACTGAGTCACAGCAAAGCCTGCATGCTGAGGAATTTTGTAGCTGGAACTTGGCAGCTGGGTTTGGGAAACATTGCCGCCCTATGAACCTCCGGAGGCCATGTCCTACCCGCTGCCATGCTGCCCAATTTGGTTTGCCAGCAACCTCCCTTGCTGGTCTTGTTATGGGCCATCAGGTCTGCCTTGGCTGATGGCAATCTTATGAAAACAGTGACAGCCAGAGGGTCTTATGAATTAAAGCTGGTGGCTTCTTGCACTCAACCAATCCATCTCATGTTTGGTCATCCTCTTTTCCTACTACCATATTCCACTTTTCCTAACATTATTGCCTTTTCTAGAAGTCTTGTCCTCCCATGGTATGTCCAAAGCAGGATAGCCTTTCTACACATGCAGTGTTTATTTATTTATTTATTTATTTATTTATTTATTTATTTATTTATTTATTTATTTATTTATAGTATTTTACCCCACCTTTAGCCTTGGAAAAGGACCCAAGGCAGCTTACAGTAATGAAGAACAATACAGTGGACCCTCGATAACAAGCAAATTGTATAACATACAATCTGTACAACATAAAAAATTCCAGAGATAGGGGAAATTTGCTTAACAGAATTGTCTATAGGGCGAATCTGTACAACATAAAAATGGTCACGATTAGGGATTGCTCTGTTTTCAATGCATACCTATGGGAAATTTGTATAAAGGAAAATTTGCTTAACATAATTTCATTTGGAATGAATTAATTCTTTTATACAAGGTACCACTGTATACAGCCCAGTACAAGTAAGACTCATTCAAGTTTGAGAACAGGGAATCGAGGGACACCATTAAAGCTACAAGAGAAGGCGGGCAGTTAAAGAAAGATTAAAAATTTCATGTAAAAGTTGGAAACTAACATTGGAAACGTAGTGTCAATGCAATCACACAAGGTTATAAGTGGTTATAAGCACAGAGTCTATTTGGTCATGTATGGTAGATTCATATAAAAGACACATATTAGGTAGTCCATCATTCAGGGAAAGCTTGCCTGAAGAGAAAAATCTTTGGGTGTTTCTGGAAATACATTATTAAGAGAAGCAACAAAATCTCAGTATGGAATTATCCTACTCATAGTCTCCAACAGATGACATCAACTGGACACGGACTAAACGTTAAAGTCTATTGATAGAAGTTTGTTTGTAGAGTTAGCGTCAAAATAAATGGTATAAATTGGCAGGTGCTGGGGAGACATTCATTTCTTTGAATATGCAATGCATAGACCAGATGATCAAGCAGCATTACACAATTCTCCTCTTTCTTTCCAAAATGAACAATTTCTTTCTTCCCTTGCTTGCAGCACTTAAATTGATTATTTTCTGGATTCAGTAAATGAATGCAAATACGAAAGATACTGTTGCACCCCTAAGCAAAGCAGGTTTATGGAAGTCGCAAGCCTTACTTGTGAGATGCCTCTGTTCAACAAACTGTACGAACACTCAATTTCTCCTGGACCTTCCCATGACAAAAGCAACAGCAAGAGAAACAGAAGACCAAAGAATGACCGGAAAGCACGAGTTAGTGTCTTAAACTCACTGACATTAAATAACATTCAAAGCGCAAGACAGATTTCAAAGGAGCAAGTGCCACACATGACAACTATTTTTCTGTACTTGTTATGGAATGAGCAGGAACTTCAGCAGTCACTGAATCTGCTGACCTAATCCTGACTCTCCATTCACTGGACATCAAAATACATCTCCTTCGGTCTTAAAACCGGCAACCCTCTTCTAGATCAGGGTGCACTGCTATATGGGTTCAGGGCTGCAGCAGTTCTACATATGCAATAGCCTCTAGAGCAGGCATGTCCAGAAGTTTGGACATGCCTGCTCTAGAGATAAGGGGCACGTGTGAACGAGATAGGGGAGGTACTGTCACAAGGCACTCCAGGTTTGCTAATTCTTATACTGTACTGTATTCCACTGTAACAAATATCGCAGATAACCTGAACACAGTAACGCTCCCTCCTCCTGTCGTTTTACTACCCCAGGAAACTGATGAAAACATTTCCACTTTCTCAGCCTCTCCAAAGCGGGAGACACGCTCCCCTCCCCTTCCCCAACGCCGCCATTCGTTTGACTACAACTCCCATCCACCAGCACAGGACAGTCAATCTTGAAGGGGCTGCGCGCGTTTGGGGAAGGCGAGGGGGCTGTCACTCCCAGAGGCTCCCATCCAGAAACTTTCCCGGAGTTCTGGAGGAAGACGATGGGATTTGTAGTGCCGAAAACGGAAGGGAGCCACCGCGTTTGACTTGATCCTTCCAAGTTCTCAACCCGGTCGAAATTTGAGATCGTTTTTAAAGCTCCGATCGAAGCGGGGAGCGGAGGTCACTCCGGAAGAGGGTCCTATAAGATCACAAGCAGGATGGGCGAATAAGGGTCGATCCCCGAAATCTGGCTGGCTGGCCAGCAGCTGGAAGGACTGGAGGGGTGGGTGGGTTAGGGTGGGCACGGGAAGACTTACGGCGGCCGGGCTGACCGTGGATCGGGACCGTCAGGCAGCTTGTCAGGCTCGCGGGCCACCAGATCGCTGAAGCGAGGTTTCTAGCGCGGGGAATGGCAGCTATATATAACCCGAAGGAGGTGGTGGAGGCGCCCAGCAACCATCTCTCGCGCTTGGCGTTCCCTCTTTTGGAAACTCCGCCTAATTTGACAAGATAGAAGAGGGAAAAGTTTCCGCAAGACGGAATTTCCGAGAATGGAGGCACGTGTGTCAGGATGGAGGGCAGTGGCTGGGCGGGCGGGCGGGGGGTGCGGAGGCGTAGCTAGGGTTTTCACCGGAGGGGGTGGGCACAGTCAGTTTTTGTTAGCGTGCGCTTCTGAAAAAGATGCCCCCTGTGCCAACTAACAGGGAAGGTGAGGGCTTCTCAGCTCCACCGCACTTCGTCTGGCATAGAGGTGGGCGCTTCTTGCTGGAACTCACCCTTCCATTAAAAAAAAAAAGTGTTCTGCTTATATACCGCCCCATACGACTTCAAGTAGTCTCTGACCCCCTTCAGCAAACTGGCTACTCCTTTTACCCGCCTTGGAAGGATGGAAGGCTGAGTCAACCATGAGCTTACTGTCTGGGATGGAACCCCAGGTCCTGAGCACAGTTTTAGCTGCAGTACAGGCCCACTGCGCCACGGCTGTACATCCCCCCATCCCCTCCCCCAGTAAGCCATCAAAGAAATTTTTTGAAGGGGTACACTGCCCTCTCCTCCTGGGGGGTGGGGGGCACCCAGCCCCAGACTGCCCAGAAGGGTCCCAAAGAGGCATGAGCCATGGGTGTCCACCTGACCTTCCTGCCCTGGCAAGGATGCCGGGGCACACACAGCCCCAACAGTCCGGAAGGGAATAAAGTAAACGGTGGATTTTTATGAATCCTCTTTATTTCATTTCATTTTGCATCAGATCCCTCCCAAATCACCACTAAATCATACATCTCATTAATGTCCAAATACTACACAATAATAATCAAGGGTCGCACATGGCTGTGCAGTGGTGCAAAAACATGGGTCCAAGGCAGGGATCCTCAAAGATCTGGTTTTTTCCAGGATCACCTCCAAACCACTCTCCCATCCTACAGTGTTTTTCCCCCCAGACAGTTTGCTGGGGGGGGGGTGCATTTTGGAGATGTGGGTGGGAGGCAAGGGGCTATATAAATTTAAAGAAAAATAATATTCTTTGTCAGTTCTCCAAAAATAATTTTATTATTATTAACAATATAATTAAATATAGAAAATAGTAAACATCAACAAAAAAAAATAAAAAGCCAAACCAAACCAAAATCTTCAAATGGTTGGTAGCGTTTATTCTTCAGTTGGAATTTCAGGTCCTTCAATGCTTATCATCAAGCAATACATTAAGGTTCCTGGTAGCATTCTGTTTCTTGTCTTACTCAGTATTCTGTTCATTGTTCTGAAAGATCTTTCCTGCCCATTTCCCTATTTCTTATCATTGTTTGCTGAGAGTCCCTGGTAGCTATTCTTCCTTGCTGGGAAACCTGGGGACCAGTGTGTGAGTGAGAGCCTGTTGTCTAGACAGGAACCACTGATGAATGGAAACCAAGTTTTGCATTGGTTACTGCTTATACTGGTTCCAGATTGGACTCAGAGAGTTTGCTCAGGCAAAATCAACATGGCTTCTCAAAGGATAAGTCTTGTCTCACGAACCTTTTAGAAAAATCTTTGAAAAGGTCAACAGGCATGAGGATATGGGTGGAATTTTCAGAATGGAGAGAGGCGAAAAACAGTGTGCCCCACGGATCTGTCCATAAATGACCTAGAGACAGGGATAAGCACTGTAGTGGCCAAGTACTGTATGCCATTAAACTTTTCTGGGTAGTGAACACCAGAAGGGGTTGTGAAGAGCTTCAGATGGATCTCTCCAAGAAGAGAGAGAATGGGCTGCAAAATGGCAAATGCATTTCAATGTAAGAAAATGTAAAATAATGCACATTAGGGCAAAAAAAAATATCAAAACTTTATTTATTAGTGAATGGGTTCTGAGCTATCTGTGATGTATCAGGAAAGAGATCTCAATGTGCTGGTGGACAGCTCAATGAAAGTGTCAGCCCAGTGTGTGGCAATGGTGATGAAGGCCAACTCCATTGCTAGGGATCATCAAAAAGAGGATTGAAAAGAACTGCCAACATTATAATGTTATTGTACTAAACAATATTAAGGCCGCATCTTGAGTATTGCATACAGTTCTGGTCACAGCATCTCAAAAAAGACATTGTGGAACTGGAAAAGGTGCATAGGAGAGTGACTATACAGTGGAACCTTGACTTACATACTGCTTGACTTGCATCATATTTGACTTGCAGCAAGAAGGGGCCTGTTTGACTTGAGTCGCAGGCTTTGACTTACATCTCGGAGCCCCGGCGCAAGGTACCGGAATTGGGTGGCAGCCACAACCCAGCATCGCAGCTGCCGCCTCCAAACTGCTCCTGCCTTCTTTGCCTCCTCCGGCAGCGGCAGCTTCGGCGAGGCCAGCTCCGAGCACCTGGACCTGGTCCTCGGCCTCACCGAAGCTGCCGCTGGTGCCGGAGGAGAAGAAGGGCCGGGAGCCCGGGGCTGGCCTCGCTGCTTAGACAGTCGGCTCAGTCTTGTAAAAAATCTGGCTGCAGAAGTCATGGAAGCATTTTAGTTGGGGAGCTGTAAAGTTGTGGGACTCTAATGGTAAGCATAGAGTTGTTCAGAACTTGGAATGTCAGGTTTAAAAACATAAAACTTTTAAAGTTAGACATGTTGCTATACATTAAAAAGTGGGAAACATATAACTTTTTGGACAAATTCCCACTGCCCCCTCCTCTCTTGAAGAGACATTTCATTTTAACAGCCCCAGAAGGGAAACTCCACCCAGTCAAATTTGTGTTAAATTGCTGTTTTCGGGGGTCTTTTTTATCTCTGAACAATTAAACTGCTTTCCCTTACTTTCTATGGAAAAGTTTTTTTTGACTTAAGTCTGTTTTACTAATCTAGACCACTGGAACGGATTAATACGTAATCAAGGGTTTCCCCTTAATGAATGGGCTGGGGGACCTCCCTTTTTGAGGAAAGGCTACAGCTTTGGGGCTGGAAAAAAGGGACCTATTGGGGGAAAGATTTAAAGTACAAATTATGACAAAAGGGTGGGGTGGGTAACAAGGGGAAACTCTTTTCCATCTCACACAAAAACCCGTACCGCACAAAGGGGGATCCAATCAAATGTGGGTTTTAGAAAGTGAGAACAAGAAAAATATATTTTTTCTCACATTTTTTTCTGTGAAACTACCTGCCACAGGGGTGGGGGGATGCCTTTAAAAGTGTTTGAACAGATTTTTGGAGGAAAAATCCCCTCCCAGGTTTTTCAGCCATGGGAATGTTAATCTCCAGGCTTTAAAAGGAGGGTTTCTGTACCTCAAATGCCAGAAGCAGAGCACCCAACAGTGGCTTTTAAATTTTCAGAAGCCAGATTTAAAGTTGAATATAAATAAAAAAATTAACTGTTCGAGCAGTACAGCAATGGAGCCAATTACCTTGAGAGGTGGTGGTGTTTCAAAATTGGGAAACATCAAGAGAAAATTAGACATCTACCTTGCAGACATCTGTTGATTTAGATTCCTACACTGAGTAGCTATGTTGAGCATTATGACGCAATGGCATTATAGGCCCCTTGCAGCTTCCTTATTATATGATTCTATGATTTGATTTGCCCTCACCTAAATCATCAGGGCAACAGCAACTTAATTAATACCTCCTGTCCTTAAGAATTTGACAACAGTACATGAAATCATTTTCTTTTTTGAATATCTCCCCCACCCCATATCTTCCCTCCCCAACACTCATAACCTTATAAATCCCAAGAGCCCACCTTCTTTCCAATACAGATGTAGAAGAATTCACAAGGAGGCCCCAAAAAATTGGTTCATTTGGGGACCCCATAGAGAGTG
>JAWVWN010001207.1:0-10593 GCA_037367305.1 Phrynocephalus vlangalii
ATATTTTCCCTCATATTGTAAACCCCCCGGGGCCCCCTTTTTTCCAAAAGGAAAAAGGGGGGGGTTAAAAATAAAAAAAAAAAATGTAATTTTTAAAAGGTTTTTTAATTTTGGAGAAAATTTAAGGCACTAAAAAGGGTTTTTTTTTGGGTTTGGCCCTTATTACAAAAAACCCCGATGTTTTCTTCCGAAAACCGGGCTGTATGGGGAAAGACGAAAGAACTGAAGTTTTTTGGGCCTCAAGAAAAAAAAGAAAAAGAAAATGTGATACTTTTAAATTTTTAAGTATTTTAAAGATGTCTAATAGGGAAAAGGGGGGGGCATGGGGGCTGGGGGGAAAAGGGCCCCGGGAAAACGTCAGCTGAAAAGTAAAGCAGTTTCCGGGGGTTGAACCCAGGTGCCCCAGCGGTTTGGCCCCCATTTTTAAAATCCCAGCTGCTGCTAATTTTTCATTTTAAAAAGGCAGTAAATGAAGAAAAAATAAGAAACGCTGTAAAAAGGGGGAAAAGGAAAAAAATTTTTTCCCTTGCACCCGTGGGGGCCCAGTGGCCAGGGAAACTTGCAAAACTTTGGGCTTTTTCCCGGCTTGAATACGGAGATGACCCAGCCCCTAGGTCGGACCCCGAAAAGGGGCATTGCGGGGGGGGGGGACCCTTTACCTTTACTTTATAGGGAGTTGTTCCTGATATCCCAAAAAGTCCCGGGCACATAAAAACGGCCCAAGGTACAAGAATCAGATTCAAGAAAAAATATAAAGGAAAAAAAAGGAAAATTTTAAGGAGAAAAAAAAATAAACCGGCCCCTTTGGGGAGGTGGAGATGCTGGGGGCCTTCAAAGAAAACGGAAAATTTTCCCCCTCAGATTATTTTTTTTTGGGGTTTCCCCCGACAAACCCGGGTTTTTTTGGCCTTGTGCCTGGGGGGCCCCTTTCCCAAAAATTTTTTTCCCTTTTTTCCCCTTAAAAAAAACAAACTTTCTATGATTTTTTTTTTTTTTTTAAATTTTAAAATAATTTTTTTGGGGGTTTTTTTAAGGGGAAAAAAAGGGGAAAAAAAAAAAAAGGGGGGGGGAAAAAAATTTTAAAATTTACTTAAATTTTAAAGAAAGTAAAAAAAAAGAAATTTATAAATATTAAAAAATTTTCCCAAAAATATTATCACAAAAAAATAATTTTGGGTTATTTCTTGCCATTTTTTCCCGAGAGATCTCATCTATCCCCCTTTAAATAGCCGGGAGTCTTTCGATTTCAAAACTTCCCTTTTGTCTTTTCGGGGATATTCTTCTCTTTGGGCACTTTGGGGTTTTTTCCAAAATTTTCCCGCATACAATATCCCCCCCGAAAAAAATTACAGGGTTTGAAGTACTATCTCTGATCAAAGAAATATTTTTTTCTACATTTTTAATAAAAAATTTTTTCTGGTCTAAGCTCTTCTTTTTTCAGACTTTTTTCTAAAAATAGTTTTCCTTTTTCCAATATGTTTTTCCCTTTTGCATGTCCCCCAAATTTGGGAAAAAAAGTCCCCACAGTCATTTTTAAATTTTCCCCAACATTTGGGGGAAAATTTTTAAACTTTTAGAAAAGGGTTGGGGTCAAGATGCCATCTATAGAACTTTTATAAACATTTTTCCTTAAAAAAATTTTTTTTTTAAAAAAATTTTTAATTTTTTCCAAAAGGAGTCCCATTTTTTGGGGGAAAAAGGGAAAAACCCCTTTTTTTTCCCCCATCTTACCCAAATGTCTTTGCCTGTTTTTTCCCATTTTTTCTTTTAACAATATGGTGTAAAATTTAAAAGGGCAGTTAGCATCCCCAAAGAAAGTTTTTTATCAAGGAATTATCAGTAGTGGGAAAATCCCCCCTTTTTTTTGGGTCTTTGAAGGGGTGAATATATTTTGTTGTTTTTTTCCCCACCAGTCTAAATTGTAACCTTCTGAACAATTTTCCCCCTGGGGGTTTTAAATGAAAGGCCCAACTTTTCAAAGGTGTTTAAGTTAAATTTTTTTTGGATTTTTCACTTATAGGGGATAAGCCCGCCCCCCGGAGATGGGCCAAGTGGTCTTTGGGGAAAAAATTTTTTTTTAAAACAATCCCCTTATTCTAAGGGGGGGTTTTCCCTTTTTCCCATGTTTTTTAAAGAGGTGGGTATGTTCCCTTGTCCAAAATGAAAATAATGCCACCCTTGCCCTAGGCCAAAAATAAAAAAGGCAAAAAATTTTTTTTTGTTTGTCTTTCAAATCCATCTTTAATCCAGGTGGGGGGCGCACCTTGAGTAAATACAAAATTGGGAAAAGGGAAAAGCCCCCTTTTTTTGGGGTTCAAATCCTGAGATAGAGTTTTTTTAAATTTTTGGTTTTTTTCTTTTGCCATATGAATATAGGGATATTTTTTTCCAGTCGTAATGATTTTAAAATTAGGTAATATGGGAAAGGTTTGAAATAAAAAAAGCATTTTAAAAAAAAACATTTTTTTTAACTGAAAAAAAATTCCCCCCTTTTTAAAGGGTTTTTGGGGAGTTTTGCCCAAGTTTGGGGGAAAGCTTTGATTGTTTTTAAAACATTTACTTTATCTTTAATAAAGATTTTAAAACGATTAGATACATAATCCCCAGAATTTTACCTTACGACTGTTAAAACCCCCATTGTTTTCCCCATTTTTTTCGCCCATAGGTGAAAAAAATTTTTTGGGGGTGAGCAAAAATGTTTTTCTTTGTTTACCTTTAATGGGGGGTTTTTTTTAAGTATCCCCCCAAAAAAACTTAAAGTTTTCTAAAAGGGGGTCGGGGGGTTCCCCAAAAAATTCCAACAAATCATCTGAAAAAAGTTGTCCCTTTAAAAAATTTTTTCCCCTTTTTGCTCTGTAACCCTTAAACCCCGGGGTTTTTCCCTTAAAAAACATGTGGAGAACCTCCATTTTTAAATAAAAACAAGGGGAGAGAGGGGCACCCCTTCCGGGCCCTTTATATATATTGACTGTGTCTGAAAGGGTTTGGCCCATTGACAAAACCCGGGGTTTTTTTGGGGGGAAAAAGATTTGTTCTTTTCTGCAGCATTCTATGGCCCATTTTAGATGTCTAAAATGAGTTTTAAGTAAGACCGGGAAAAAATTTTCCCAAAAACTTTTTTCGCTCGGAAAGCAAAAAACTACTTGCTTCTCAAAAAGGGGTTATAAAATTTAACAATTTGGGGGGAAAATTCTGATGTTGGATTGAAGATGCCTTTTTGGAAGAAAGCCAGACTGATCATGCGATATCAAGGGGGTAGAATCGTCCGCCATCTATTAGCCAAGATGGTTGCAAAGATTTTATAATCCACATTTAGAAGGGCAATTGGCCTGTAGTTCTGTACAAGTCTTTTGGTTTCCCTTCTTTGGGAATCAGTGTCGTATGTGATGATTTCCAGGAATCTGGTATGTCTTCGCCTTCTAAAATGGATGTAAAAAGGTTTTTCATATTTCCAGAGACTATCTCTGAGAATTTTTTGTAAAATTGAGCCGGTATTGAGTCGGGCCCAGGAGCCCTGTTCATTTTTTGGTGATTGATAGCTTCTGTTATTTCCATCATTGTAATAGGAGCGTTCGTCTGGGCTCTCTGTTCTTCAGTAAGTTTTGGGAAATTGGCTTGTTCGAGATAATGAAAGATGGCATCTTGGTCGATCGTCTCTGGCTTAAATAAGTTCTGGTAGTATGCCTCCTCTTGGAGTCAAGATGGCGGCGACTAGCCCAGACGTTAGCAGAATGCAGCCCAGCTAGCGTCGAAGGTATTCCAAGTCCCTAGAGGGTGATTTCCACTTCAAGACCACCCGCTGGGAGCAGAAGATATCCCAGAACCGATCCGGGGCACCCAGGTGCGGTTCCCCCTCCCCGTGAGGGGTTGTAATCCCTGGGAATTCCCGTGCGGCTGAGACTCTGGAAGATCCGGACGGAGATCGAGCTGCGTCTACTCCCCCACTAATGTAAGTGGCTTCCCTCCACCAGATAGCCCTTTCAAAAATATGAGTCAAGCAAACTTACCGAAAAGAATCTACTCTCCTCTAATTACTTCTTCAGCCTAATCGTCATTATCTGCCTCTCGGAAAGGGCTGCAGTTTTTTCCACTTTCACTTTCTCTTCGTTAACGGCAGATTAACCCTAAAACATCCATCTTATCTCTGATAGGGTTTTCGGACTCTATTGGCTTAAAATGGGTACAATACGCCATCTACTGGACTTTTCTATGTATGCAACTACACATAATCCCTTGAAAGTATGTAAAGCCAACTGAGACTTTATAATTTCTCAGAGAAGAGGCAACTGATCTCTTTACCTCCAAAATGAGCAGAACTCCACCCATACAAAAAAAGTCTGCTTCTATATCTCTGGCTCATCCAACGACCTGTCTCAGCAAACAAGCCAAAGCCAAATTTTAGATGCATTCAACCAATTAAATTTAACCAGGCCAAGCTCGTATCAGACCAAAGCATTGGGTTTTCCAATTTAAGAGCGGAAATGAAAGGGGTTTTTCGAATGTGGATACTAAACTAGAACCTTCGGTGGACGTTTACAAGCCTTGGAAGATAATATGAACGTAAACCGACTTCCGTTTAGAAGAAATTGAAGCCACAATGGAATCAACAAGCAGACTGGTCCTCAACGCAGGAAATCGAAGCCTCCTCCAAAATTTTAAGGATCCAAAACCTCACTGTTGATAAAGATGAAAACCTCTATACTCAGTTGGAGAAAGCTTGGCAACCTTACTTGAGGCACCCGTTGAAGAATTCCTACGTGAGGTAGACGTGATCTACCGTCAACCTACAGCTTATACCAGAAGAAATAAACTACCTCCGGAGGTAATAGTCAAACTAGTCAGAAGATACACCCGAGATTGTATCCTCAAGGTTATCCGAGACAAAGAGGTGGAAATTAATAAATCCAAAGTGGCAATATTGAAAGACGTCCCCTGGGATGTCCGTCAACTGCGAAAAGAATATTCATTTCTTACTAAACTTTTGCTCAAGCATGACATAAGATACAAGTGGCTCTACCCTCAGGTCTCTCTTTCCAATGGGAAGGGAAATTACAGAAAATTGAATCCCACAGAAAGCCAGAAATTTTGCAATAAAAACGCACGGAAGTTGGGCTACTCTCCCTCCTCCTCTTCACCGTCTTCTTCCGAAGGTGAGGATACAACCGATACTCAAACCACCACCAAAGATATAACCGAGAAAATCAGACCTCCAAAAAGTGATCTCAAAGCAGATCAAGATTCTCTGGCGCAGTGGGAGGTGCCAGGCCGAAACACTATCTCAGGCCAAAAATCAGGGGTAAAAGAAATATCGTTGGAAGTAAAATAAGATGGCCCAGAAAAATTCTAACATGGAATTATCAATGGATTGAACACCCCACAGAAGCGTCGGAAGACCTTTAATCTCCTCCAAAAACAACAGTGTTCAAAAATCATCTGTTTACAGGAAACCCATATTTTGAGAAAGCATGAACAATATTTAATCCAAATAAATTGGGGAATTTTTTTCCACATCAAACAAAGAAAAGAAGCAAAATGGGGTGGCACTATATATTAAACCAGAGCTCTTCCCAACCCTTCTGGAAAAAGACGAAGCAGGCAGATGGATCCTTGTCCAGGCAAATATCCAATCTAAAGAAACAATTATTGTTGGTATATACGCCCCCAATGATAACCATGGAAGACAAATCTTTTTTGAAAAATTGGCCAAGAAACTGCTACAATACGAAAACCATCAGTTAATAATATTGGGAGATTTCAACGCTGTACATACCCCATCTGTAGATAGGAAAACATCCAAAAGGGGAAAATCCAGGATTTCATCTTCTACACGCCTAAATCATTTTCTGGACATGTCCAACATTTTAGAACTTCAAGATATTTGGAGAAGGAAAAATCCACTAAAAGATGGTTTCACTTTCCATTCAAGACAATATGCCTCTTTCTCCCGTATAGATATGTGCTGGGCTACATCCGATCTTCTGCTAAATACAAGGGACATAGAAACTTTACCCCGAACAATATCTGATCACAATGCCATTCTATGGACACTGAAATCTTCGGGTAAGCCCAGACACTGGAAAATCAACTCAGCCCTGTGGACGGATAAAGAATTTTATCTTAAGGCAGCCAAAGACTTGAACCTATATTTTGAATGAACCTGAACAAGGGTACACCACTGAGAACTGTGTGGGATGCCTCAAAGCCTTATTTTAGAGGTTTTGTCATTCAATATATGGCAAGAAAGAATAAAGGGAGGAAAAAGCAATTTGAATCAATTCTCAATACGATGAAAAAGCTCGAAACGGATCTAACCCACGATCCCCGCAATGAGCAGCTGGACAAAGACTTGGCTTCTTGTAGGCATGAACTAAATCTGATTTTGACTGCTGATATAGCTCACAAAATCAAGTTGGCCAAACTGAATTTTGTGGAAAATGCAAACAAACCAGGCAGATGGTTAGCCTACAGGTTAAAAAAGGTACAATCTCAAAAACTCATATCATCGCTCAAAGATAAAAATGGGGAAAATCAGACAGCGCAGTTACAAATCCAAACAATTCTATGATTGTTCAACGAAGAATCCTCAGTCTAGTGCTTTGGATTCAAGTTCCATCATTCCTGATAATAGGTTATAATGGCAAAGGCTCATGAGAGTCATAATCCTGAATAGTCAAGTGAGGAGACGTTGGCGGTAGCTGGCCCCGTGATGAGAAAGGAAGAACGAGAGAACTGTTTAGGTAACAAAATAAGTCAATAGGATCTGAAACACACTAGGCCAGTGGTTCCCAACCTTCCTAATGCCACAACCATTTAATACAGTTCCTCATGTGGTGGTGACCCCTTGTCCTGCTTGGAAGAGGCCACCAGCCCCCCTTTGGCAGGCCACTGCCATAGGTGCCATAAAGAACCTCCTCCTACAGGCACCCTTAGCCAGTTGCAGTCTCTGGTACCATTGACTGACGTCCCCTCCAACCTATCAAGCTGTAACTCACTCTTCCCCCCACTTCTTTCCTCCACTCCAGACCCAAACCGTTTGTGCCTTTTTCTTCACTGGCTCATGGCAGCCCCTGTGAAATAGTCATTTGACCCCCAAAGGGGTCCCGACCCTCAGGTTGGGAACCATTGCACGCTAGGCCTTGCTTTCGTTATCTGTCAGAACTCTCTGTTCTGGACCAACCACCCCATAACGTCTACATTATTTTGGTGCTTTTAGAGAACAGATTTGTACTGTTTTGACATCTTTGGATTTCTTTGGAATCCCTTCTTTCTTGTTTGGTCATAGCCCTTGGCCACATCCCACCCATCCATTGTATTGGCTGTGGTTGGTCAAAGTTTTTTTGTCAGCAATAAGATGGCCCTCACTTTGATGTGGTTGCACCAGGGAAGCTGTAAAGTGAATCACATGAATCAGTACAGCCAATCAACTTCAAGGCCTATGTGTGATTAAAAAGGAGAGAAAATGGAGAAGCAGCTACATTCTGAGGGACCCAGTAGTGCTGTATAGCAGTAGCGGTACAGCAACAATAGCTCTAGTCCCTCTGGGATATTCCAAGGTTCTTCTTGAACTCTAGAATTTTGTTTAAAAAATATTTCTAATTATTTTACCTAATAGCTTCAAGAGAAGAAGCCACATTTTTCTTTCAGCTCTTCTAAGGAGCTTGTGACCTGGGTCTCTGGCCAGTAAAGCTGATGTAGTTACAACTGGCCTGAAATGTTCACTCCTCACCTGGCTGCAGTTCAAAGCAAGAAGGGAAGAATAAGGTCCATAGGTCCATTAATAAACATCCCAGGTTCTTTACATGGTGTCCCCAGGGTACACTGGTAAACCTCAAGGCGATAACCCTTCAGCATTACTGCTGATTGAGGCCAACAACACTGGATGGGCTAAGCATCTTACTTGGCACAGAGCACCTTCTTATGATTCCAAGGCATAAAAACATAAGAACATAAGAAGAGCCAAAGGTCCATCTAGTCCAGTTTCCTGTATCTCACAGTGGCCCCACCAGATGCGTCTGGGAGCACACAAGAATAGCACTCCCCTGCAGCTGGCCCTTGAAGTACCCCAGATTTAAGCCTGGGAGATTACACATCACCATCATTGTTTGTAACCTGTGATGGACTTTTCCTCTAGGAATCTGTCCAATCCCCTTTTGAAGGCATCCAGGCCAGATGCCATCACCACATCCTGTGGCAGGAAATTCCACAGACTAACAAGATGCTGTGTAAAAAAAAATTCTTTTGTCTGTTCTCACTCTCCCAACCCTGAATTCGAGTGGATGCCCCCTAGTTCTGGTATTTTGAGAGAGGGAGAAGAGCATCCCTCTATCCACTTTACTCATGCCCTGCATTATTTTGTACGTCTCAGTCATATCCCTCCTCAGGCGCCTTTTTCCCAGACTAAAGAGCCCCAAATGTTTTAGCCTTTCCTCCTAAGGGAGGTACCCCCAGCCTAGTAATCATTTTAGTCGCTCTCTTCTGCACCTTTTCCAGGTCCACTATGTCTTTTTTGAGATGCAGTGACCAGAATTGTACACAATACTCCAGGTGCGGCCTTACTATTGTCTTGTACAATGGCATTATAACGTTGGTTGTTTTATTTTCAATCCCCTTTTTGATAATCCCTAGCATGGAACTGGCCTTCTTTACCGCTGCCACACAGTGCGTAGGCACCTTCATGGAGCTGTCCACCAGCACACCAAGATCTCTTTCCTGATCTGTCGCAGATAGCTCATAGCCCATGATTTCCAGCAGTAGCTGGAATGACAGTGCCCTTATATTTGTGATATTGTTCTTGCAAACCTCCCCAGAAATATTCACTTGTGTCTGAATTTTGATATCATTTTTGTGCCAGTAGAAAGAACTTTTAAACTAGTTTAGGTACTCCTCTTTGCCCTGGAGTGCTGGAATAAACTGTTGCCTGAAGTTTGTTGCTACGTAATTTTATCTTATGTTTATCTTTTTTGTAAGCTATGTCTAAACAGTACCTAACATATCTTTTAAATAAACTATACTCAATGTCTCTTATCTCCTAGCACTGCAGCTATGTGAATTTCGAGGCGGCTCTTTCCCCCCACTCACAGTAATCTGTCGGCTACAAATGTTACTTTAAAAAGACCTATTGGCTTTCTAAAATATTCAGTGAAGCTCGAATATTGAAAATCCAGATCTTGAATCTTTACAGCAGGTACTGCATATGAAAAATCCCCTTGTTTTAGAACATTTGAAAATGACTTAAGGCCAGGCTCTGTTTGCTACTTGCTGCTTGAGTAGACTCATGAGCACAATGGAATCTACATAAACATTGACTTGTTGTTCTGCCCTTGATTCAGAGGCTCTGTTCTGGTTGGGACAAGCAAAGAGATGTTGGCTGTTACATCCTTCCGTTTCACTTGAGTTCTGCAGCACACTTGGGCCAGGCTGGGAACCTGATTTGCACAGATCTTGATTGGAGCAGCAAAGTAAGAAGAGGTGTGTGTGGGTGTGGGTGGGTGGGTGGGTGGGTGGGTGCAGGGGAGGGAACAGGTTCACATATGTTTTCCTTCATCCCCAGTTCTCTTCTGCAAGCAAAGCTCAAGGCTCATTACTTCCCAAGGCTTCCTATTTCTTCCAGGCAATTCTGTTCACCCTCCTCCATTGAAATTCAATTTAAAATGGAGTTGTGCCTGCAGCAGGTGATAGGTGAAGTGTGCATGAAATATCAGGCAGCGAGGGGGAATGAAAATTTCACAAGACAGGGATTGTGTGTGTCTGCTGAAATGATGGAACAGCAGAAGCGAGCAATGCACTCTTTTGCTTGCAAGAAGACCTGTCTCCTGGGAATAGAACACAAACTAGCAGACAGTACCACTTCAACCTAGGGCAGTGATGGCGAACCTATGGCACGGGTGCCAAAGGTGGCACTTGGAGCCCTTTCTGTGGGCACCCGACATCGCCCCTTCATAGCCACCTGTATACAGGTTAAATTACTGTATTGGCACTTTGCAAAAAAAAAAAATAGTGGGTTTTGAATTGCATTTTGGGCACTTGGTCTCTAAAACTTTCGCCATCACTGGCCTAGGGAAACAGCTGTTTGAGCACATGCCCTTCAACCTTGGCTTCTGCCATTGGGGAGAATGAAGCGGCTGCCTTTGGCGCTGCAAAATGGAGATGCAAGTGGGGCAGGACAAAGTTGGGTTTCACTGTCCTTTACCCGTGTCTCTCCGTGTGGGCTTCCTTCTTTCAACATATGCTCGAGTTGTGTGTACAGCCTACATGAGAGCGGCACTACACGCTTCTTCAGAACTGCTGGTGTAAACAAGGAACTTGATAGCAGAGGGAAACAGCATTTTGAAGTAGAGGATTTGGAAGAGACGTGCTAAGCATCTCTGCAATGCTATGAATGGTTCTGTGACTGCTTGCCGGTATTTGAAAAATGTCCACAGCACATTTTGAGCATTTGAGGATGATGTAGGGTAGTGATGGCGAACAGGGCCGGCGCTTCCATTAAGGCGAACTAGGCATTTGCCTAGGGCGCCAAAACTGAGAGAGGGTGCTGGACAGCCTGCTGCCCCCCATCCCCCGCCGCCTGCCGCCCGCCGTGCCCATCACCGCCCC
>JAWVWN010001209.1:0-13921 GCA_037367305.1 Phrynocephalus vlangalii
AAAAAAAAAATAATATTTTTGGTCAAATTTTTTGATGTTAAATAAATAATTTGCCAACGACAAGACTTTAAAAAAGTTCCCCTTCCACAGAGAAGCTGAATCTGCCCTATGGGTTTAAATTTAGCTTATTTGCAGCTTTTGGAAATGAGCTCCTTCAAGCAGAAATCAGAAAAATCAATGCGGCTTAGACAAATGATAAAGGTTGCCAATTAGAACAACGTGTTCCCTTTGGCTTAACCCAATTCCACCAGAGTTCTCTCTAAATCACTTGAGACTGTCATCACTCCAGAGTTCTTGGTTTCCCCTTTCCCTGCTCACATCAGAATCACTTATATTTTACTTTTTTAAACTCTTTTTTGCTTTTAATAACCTTAAACATGTCTCATTTCAACAAGCCCACGAAAAAATCTCCCTTTTCCCTGCTGTCTTAGGGATGTCTTATCTTGTGGTTTTGCCTTTCCTATGAAAAGGTTGTAAGCAACATATTCTGTGTGGAAACATGGCAATTACATCCTCTTTAGAAGTTACGGGTTTGTTTTTTGAAAGAGAAGTAATGTTTTTAGTGTCTACAAAAAATTTCAAAGTGATCATAAATATTTTTCAGCTTTTTCCCTTTAAATTATCACAAGTAGTAGGAAAGGGGTGCCCCTTCAAAGGGCAAAAAAACCAAAAACCGGAAGTCCGCCCCCTTACCGAAGCCCCCGCCCCTTACCGGAAGCCCTACCCCCTTACCGGAAGTCCTACCTTCCGCCCCGCCCCCCTTACCCGGAACCGGAACCTTCCTGGGCCCTTTGACCTGGAAGTGACGTTCTTCCCCCTGACCCGGATGGGGAGCCTTGCCCCCTCCCCCGACACGTCACGGGTTCCCCCTACCCACCCCTCCGGCAGGCCCGGGCAGGCCTTCCCCTAGGGCGCTGGCGCTGGCTATGTGTTGCCTGGGCCTGTCTTGCTGCGTGGGGCCCCATGCCTGAAGGCCTTTATAAGAAGAGGGGAGTGTTCTGCGGTGCCCCCGCCGCCTTTTCCGCTGTTCCTGAAACCGACTGGCCCAGGGTCCCCGCCGTCCGTTTATGTGGAGAAAGATGGCATCTTCAAGCAAGATCGGGTTTTCCTCCAGCTTGCCGAAGGACACCCCGGACTAAACCGCCGAAAGCAGAGAGCGGGACTCCCCTCCGAAGCCCGAGAGCCCGGACTCTCCCCCAAAAAATCCTGGCCCCCAAAGATAGAGAGGCAGCGGTTGAAAACCGAAAAGGCGTCTGCACCCCCACATGCACCACGGGCCTAGGGGATTTTCCATGCCCCTCTGCCCCCTAAACACCCCATCGCGGAAGCCCAGCTCTGCGCCCAAAAAGCGCCCAAGCCTCCCCTTCACGCTGAGGAGACCCTGTTTTGGTCCGATCTTGAGTGTGATTGTCCTCATGGAGTAAGAGCAGGATGGCAGAAACCAAAAGAGAAATCGCGGAGTGAATGCTCAGAGGGTTTTCCGAACCTGGGCCTCTAGAGGAGCCACAAGAGGATATTTGGACTTCTGCAGATGAGGGTTATGAAAAGCGGTTCAGCGGCCGGGAGGTGAGTTTTTTCATTAAATTGTTTATAACTCTCGTTCGGGTTGTGGGGGGGCTGCAAAATTTAAAACTAAGAGGCTGTTTAATGCTTCTCAACAGGACACTCTGCTGGAGAAAAAGAATCTGCCGAGAAGTCATAGCATGTGGGAAAAAAAAATTTTGACGCTTCAAGTGGTTTTAACATACACTCTGAGAAATATAACAGCTTATTCAATAATGTCTGTCTTTATGTTTAAACTTAGAAAATAGCCTTTTCCGTCCTATTATTTGCAAATATTAAACACATTATAAGTCTGGTAAAGTCTTGAAATCTTAAAATGCTCCAGCCTTATTCTCTTGTGAATAAAGTTTATTTAACCCTTAATCTGTGTTCATAGGGGCTGTGGGCTGCTAAGATGCCTGCCCCGGGGATGTTCTAAAAATATATATATTATACACCGGATTCTGTAGGAAGTTTTGGAGGTGTGACCCCTCTTTTAGTGAGGCAAAAAAGCGTATCAAATCATTAAGGGGCAAGGATGTTTCTCGATGGCTTTCTGATCGGATGCCTATACACTCCATAAGCCCGCCCGAATACAAATTTTTAAAAAAAAACAAGACTATTTGTCTCGGAGTCGATGCACAATGGCAGGCGGATTTGGTAGATATGCAGCAATTTTCAGAGTACAACAGGGGCTACAAGTACATATTAACATGCATTGATATTTTATCTAAATATGCCTGGGCTGTGGCTCTCAAAGACAAGACGGGGCGGGAGGTGTCCAAAGCTTTAGCGGCCATTTTCAAACAAAACCATAGACATCCCGAGAAGCTTCAAACAGATCGAGGTTTAGAGTTCCTAAATAAGCCTGTAAGCCTGCTGTTAAAGAAACATGGGATACATCACTTTGTCACCAATAATGAGGTCAAGGCTGGTGTTGTGGAAAGGTTTAACAGAACTTTAAAAACAAAAATGTGGCGGTATTTCACAGCCAATAATACGTACAAATATATGGATGTATTACCTCAGCTCCTAAGAAGCTATAATCACAGCATGCACAGGACTATCAAGGCTAGGCCTGTAGATGTGACCCCTCACAACTCTTTGGCCATCTGGAAAACAATCTATGGGACCTCTGCTAAAACGAAAGCATCTCACCAACATATTGGAGCACCTCAGCCCCTAAAAAGAAGGGGTATCCGTGGTAGAAAAAATCAGAAGCTGCAGGTCAGGAAGAGGAGAGGAGGCCGCAAGACAAAGATACTAAATCAAAGCGGAAGAGACATATTTTAAAAGGCATTCATTAATAACTCCTCTGAAGAATGTCCCAAATCCTAGCTGGATCTTTTTCA
The DNA here is from genome assembly GCA_037367305.1 of Phrynocephalus vlangalii. NCBI lineage: Eukaryota > Metazoa > Chordata > Lepidosauria > Squamata > Agamidae > Phrynocephalus > Phrynocephalus vlangalii. The sequence continues at coordinate 2,895 of JAWVWN010001209.1, forward strand.
AATATCACCAACCCAAAGCTGCGTGGAAAGCAGTAGTACGTTATCTCCCCCTTTCCCAATTTCTATACAGGGTCACAAATTTTTAGAGGCAGCCCCCCCAGTGTTGACTTATGGGCCCAACCCCTTATTTCACTAATTATCTGTCAACAAAAAACTATATTGCAGCTATAACCAAATAAGGGCAAGATTTTCAAATAAATCCCATAAAAGCAAATGTGAAAAACTCACCCTTCTAAAGGCTTCCTTTGAAAATGCTGGATAAACGGGGATTCTCCCAAAGGTAGGTACACTTTGCATGCAAGCAGGGGTGATATTGGTACAAATTCTGAAATTACAGGGTTAATCTTTAAAGGGGGCCCCCCAAAGGGGCAAGAGTGCACTTGTTTGCAGATGGTTTAAAATATTAACACTGAACTGGCCCAGCCTTTGAATTTTCAGGTTTCGGCCCTGGGACACCAAACATTTGTTTTCCTGAAAAGGGGGGGTTTCCTTATTTTTAAGGACTTTGGGCCCTTCTTGTGCAAAAATTTTATTTTTATTTAATAAATTTGGATTTTTCAGTTTTAAAAAAATCTTTTAAAAATTAAAAATTTCCTTTAATTTCTCCATGCCCACTGTAATATTTTGATTCTTTGCAGATTATCCAAACATGTTTAATTATCCTTTACAAGGATTTATTGCATCAATATTTAAACCCCTAAAAAATTTTATACAAAATTTAGTATAAGCTTCTTTCTTTCCCCCTACACAAAACAAACACAAACACACACACCCAAACAACACACAACACACACACAAAATGTATATGTTGTTTCTGCCTTTTTTTTCAAAATTTCCCCCTTTGATATTTGCCAAGAAATGTAGAGCTAAAGAATTAACAGTATATAAAATCCTCATAGGGGGGTGCTGGCGAACCTTTTAGAGCCCAAAGTTTAATATTTGTGGAAAAAAACCCCTTTTGTTTGTTTTAAAAAAAAATTTTCTTTCATTTTTTTCTAGAAAAATTTCCTTTTGGTGAAACCGGCTTATTGTAAAAATTTTGGGATGGGGGCGCTGGGCAAAGTTTTCAAAATCCTTTGCTGTAGTTTTTGTGAGCGTTAAGGGTTGTTTGCTTTTTTTTAAATTACACAAACCACAAGAAAAGGAAAACACTGGTTAACCGTTACCACCAAGACCCCCAAATCCTTATGGTTCGTGAAATCAGTAAAACACCGTTTTTTGTTTCCAAAAAAACAATGGGTTTCTGTATTTTATTATAATTAAAGTCTTTAAATTTTTCCAGGTACCTCTGCAATATTTTTTCAAGAGGGCCCGAAGCGGGTTTGCAGTAAGTTAATTATTAAACTGACCATGAAAAAAGCAAAATATCGCTTCTTGTTTACCTTAAAAACAATAATTTCTGTTTTTTAAATAAAATTTAAAGGCCTTTAATTTCCACTTTTTCCCCGCTGTAAATCTTTAAGTGGCCCCCTTTTTTAAATTCATCACAAAAAAACCAAAAAGTTAAAATTTTGTATAACACCCTTTTTATTTGGGGGCAAATTACATCGGATTTCACGGTGGGGAGGCCCGAACAGGGTTGAAAAGGGGGCACCTGTGTTTTGTTTTTTTAAGGGGTTCGACAAAGCTCTCCACAAAAATTGCCCACGAATCGCCATGTACATTTTTAAATTTGGGAAAAGAGAACCTTTGTTCTTTTCTGAAAAAAAAAGACACTGATACCCCGGGGGGGAGCTAAGGGATGCTAAAAAAGACTCCCTTTTGGGATTTACTCTTGGTTTCCTCTTAAAAAGTCATAGATGTTTCGGAAAAAAGGGAAAATTTTTGGGGGCTCCATAAACAAAAAACCCCGGGGCCATGTACGGTAGATAGATACCGCCTGTTCGCCAGGCGGTGTGAGGTGGGGTTGCCACACCGCGGCCCCTTGGTAAAAAACGCCCCGGGGGGCATTCATGGAAACACCGCAAAGTATTTTTTTTTTATGTAAAAATTCAATCTGGCTGTTTATTTCCATTAAAAAGGGGGATTTCTGCTGTGATTAATTTCAATCACGTTGTCAAAACCCCCCAATAAAATCATATTTAAAAGTTTGGGGGAAGGGGGGCAGCAAAGGGTCTGGTTGAGGGTTCCCCTTCTGATAGGGGAAAATTGGGCGAGGGCCTGATCGGGGTGGGTAAAAAATACAGTTTCCCCTGAAAAAATTGTGAGGGTTAATAGCTATGTCCAAATCTTTCATGCTTCCCCGGGTTTTTGGGCCAAATTTATTTTTTTCGTACGCATAGGGGTCTCAAAAATTGGGTGTAGAGGCTTTGAGGGGTCAACTCCATCCACTAAAGCTACAAAAAATTGACGTGTATGTTTAAAGTTGAAGGGGTTTCGTGTGTTTTCCGCTAAATGCCTCTTGTCAACAAAGTATGACCAGTTTCTTAGGCAGTTCCCCCCCAAAAAAGATTTTTTTGGGGTTCAGACCAAGCCCCCCCGCAGAAGCTAAAACTTTCATTCCGCCCCCGCTAAACAGGAAATTTGCTTTTGGGGAAAAGCCTTCCTGTGCCAACGCCCCCGGGGGTTTTAATTTCACTCTTTAACAAACAAAGGCATTTTAAAATATGTACTGAAAAAAATTTGCATTGTCTCTCCACTCAAAAAAGGAACGCATCCTTGTTTGCTTTGTGAGTTTGATTTCACACTAAAACCCCCTTTCTGCAGTTTTTCCCCCGGGAAAAAATTATCGTGTGTAATGGGCCCATCACCCCCCACCCCCGGCCCCCCCTCCCTGTCTGATGTGCTCTTTTTTTAAAAACCCCATTTCCCCCTCACCGCTGTGGGTTTTGGTTTCCCCATCTTTGTAGGCTTTTTTAAAAAAAAACCCCTGCGCAAATTGTGTATCAAGGCATCGGCGCTGGTTCAGAAGCGTTTTTAAAAGGGCTGGGGAGGGATAACAGTTGTGCTTTTGATGATCAGCTATCCCGGGGGTAACATCCAGCTGACCTAAACAGCGGGAATGGGGTAATTGCCCAAAACCCCTTTTTGGGCCCGGCCCCAGCCTTTTTAAAAAACCATCTGCTTTTTATTTTGAACCAGAAAAAAAGCGAAGACTGGGGTCAAAAAAAAATTCACTCCCCCCTGTTAAAAAAATTCCCCAACGGGTTTGCTTTTGGGCTTAGGGCTGACAGAGGGGGTTTTTAAAAAACGTACTTTCTGCTTTCCGGGGGGGTTTTTTGGGTTGGGGATTTTTGAAAAACCCCCAAGCTCGGTTTTGGTACTTTTCAGAGGATTATGAAAATGCCATTTTAAAATATGTTTTTCCCCTTTTTTGTTTTAGTACTTTTTTGCGGCCCCCTCCCCTCTTCCTAAACCTCAGCTTCTGATTTTTTCAACCACGGATCCCCCTTTTTTTTTGGGGCTGGGGGGCCCCAATGGGTTTGGGTTTTGAGATGTTTTTTTTTTTAAAAACCCCCCCTTTTTTTAGTACATGAGACCAAACCTTTTTGGGGGTTTCCCCCTTTTTTATAAATGACTCACTAGGGGTCTCCGCATGTTGTGCAGGGCCCTGTCTTTTTTTGGGGGGTTTAATAATCTGAAACCCCTCCTCAAAAGGGAACAGCCTTCTAAAAAGCCCCCAAAAATTTCCCCCCAACCTGCTCCTTTCATGTTTAAGCCCAGGGAAACCAGGGAGACCAGGGGTGTTTGGGGTTTGATTGGGCCCCATAGGAAAACAAACTTTTCCCCAAAAATTTTTTCGACAAAAACCCTTTTTGGATCATGGCTTTTTTTTTTCCGGCTTTTAAAAAAAACCCCCTTTTTTGGGTCGAATGAACCCCTCACAAAAAATTTCCCCCCAGTTGAATGGCACGGTTGGTTTTGTGGGGCTTTATTTCAATCTTATTTTTGTTGATGGGGGTCTTGCTCATTAACAGAAATCGGCTTTTCGAAAATTATGGGACACTTATAATTTTTTCTCCTCTGACGGGTATGCCCCGTAACAGGGGGGACAAAATGTCCCCCACAATTTTGGTGTTATAATACCGTATACAGGTACAATGCGGGGACCCCCCCAAAAAATTTTTCGCACGGGGGCTTTTTTTTTCGACAGGAAAATGGGTTGGGGGGCCCCAAAATGGGGGGGCAAACCCCCCCCCCCCCGTGGCTGAAATTTTTATGTTTTTTCCCCCCTGGGGAAATCAATTTTAAAACCCTTTTTCGGGTCTAGACAAAAACGTATTTTAGGGGAAACTAGGGGTATTTTTTTTATTGTCTTCATTTTACCCCAAAAAAGTTGAATCTCTTTTTAAAAACCTCTGTGTAGTAAAACCCCAAATTTAGTTGCACCCTATAAATTTTTAAAACATGGATTTTCCGCCCAAGTGTTCCAATGCGGGGGGAAAATGAATTTCGCCGGGCCCAAAATTTCCCCAATGCCCCCCAAGATCTAAGGTTTGGGTAGCGTTTTTTAAAATTAGCATTTGTATTTTGAAAAAAAATTTTTCCCTTGCATGCATTGCTGGGGAGTGTGATGAAAAAAACCTTCTCCCCTTTCCAACTCTTCTATAAGATTTCACAAATTTCAAGGCAGCCACCCCGCTGTTGAAAAAAATGGGCCCAACCCTTCCATTTTACTAAGTGAATTTTCTTGGCCACCCCCCGGGCCCTTTTTTGGCCAAACCTTTTTTAATTTTTATACACCCGGGCTTCTCGGGGGGTTTTTTTTTGTTTTTCTTTCGGGTAAAAAAATTCCCCCCCAATACATCCCATGGAAAAAAAAAAAAAAAAAAAAAAAGTTAACAGTTTAAGGGGCTTTTTTTCTTTTTTGATAAAACCCCCCCCCTATAAATACTCTGTAGTGAAATTTGTTCATAAAAAACCCCTTTCGAACCCCCCCTTTTTTTTTTAAACCCTGAATTTGGGCCCTTTTCTGAACAGCGGTTTTTCCCTTTTTTTTTGGGGGCCCTTTTTTCCAATGGCCAAAGATTTAGGGGTCACATTAAAAGGCCTACCTTTTTTTGTCCCCCCATGCTTGATTATAGCTTTTAGGGGCTGAGGGGAATAATCCATATATTTGTACTATTATTGGCTTGAAATACCGGGCCCCATTTTTTTTTTTAAAGTTCTGTTTTTAAAACCCTTTTCCCCAAAACCAGCCTTTACCTCATTTTTGGGACAAAGTGATTATCCCATTTTCTTTAACAGCGGCTTACAGGCTTATTTGGAACCAAAAACCATCTGTTTGAACCCCTTTTTCCCGGGGGGGGTATGGGTTTTTTTTGAAAAGGGCCCCCCAAAAAACTTTGGACACCTCCCGGGGCCCCCCCCTTTCTTTGAGGGGCCACACCCAGGCATATTTAATAAAATATCAATGCATGTTTTAAAAGTACTTGACCCCTGTTTACTCCCCCAAAATTTTCCCGCATTTTCTACCAAAACCCCCCGCCCCCGTGCATCGACCCTGAGACAAAGTTTGGTTTTTTTTTAAAATTTTATTTCCCGGGGGGGCTTTTGGGGGTTTTTAAAGGGATCCGTTTAGAAAGCCATCGGGGAACATCCCCTTTTTCCCCCTTTAAAGATTTGATTTCCCTTTTTTTCCTCACAAATAGAAAGGGGGTTTCACCTCCCAAAACTTCCTAAAGAAACCCCGGTTTTTATAAAAATATATTTTTTAGAACCTTTCCCCCGGGGAAAGGGGGTTTCAGCCCACAGACATTTTGAACACAGATTAAGGGGTTAAATAAACTTTATTTTACAAGAGAATAAGGCTGGAGCATTTTTAAAAATTTTAAGACTTTAAACCCCCTTATTTGGGGTTTTTATTTTGCAAATAATTTGGGCGGAAAAAAGGGTATTTTCTAAGTTTTTTTCATAAAGACAGACATTATTTAATAAGTGTTATATTCTCAGGGTATTTTTGAAAACCCCCCTTTAACCCCAAAAAATTTTTTTTTTTCCATGCTATACTTCCGGCAGTTTTTTTCCCAGCAGTGCCCTTTAAGAGAAATTAAAAAACCCTTTTTTTTTTTTAATTTTTTTGGCACCCCCCCCAACCCCAAAAGAGAGTTATAACAATTTAAGGGAAAAAAAAATTTCCCCGGGGGGCCCCTAACCCGCTCTCAAACCCCCCAATTGCGGGAAGTCCAAATACCTCTTGTGGCCCCCCAGGGGCCCCCGGTTTTGGGAAACCATCTGAGCATTCACCCCCGGGGGTTTTTCCCCTTTTTTTGGGTTTTTGCCATCCTGCCTTTTCCATGGGGGAAAACACACTCAAAAATGGGGGCCAAAACGGGTTCCTCAGCGTGAAGGGCGGGGGCCCGGGCGGCTTTTTGGGGGGCGAGCTGGGCTTCCGCGAGGGGTTTTAGGGGGAAAGGGGGGGGTTGGAAAATCCCATAGGCCCGTGGTGCATGGGGGGGGTGCAGCGCCTTTTGGGTTTTCAACCGCTGACCCCTTTTCCCTTGGGGGTCCGGGGTTTTGGCGGAAAAGGCCCGGGCTTCGGGTTTTTGGGGGGGGAGTCCACGCTCTTGCTTTCGGGCGGGGAGCCCGGGGGGGCCCTTTTGGGAACGGGGGAAAACCCCCCATCTTTTTTGGGAAGACCCATCTTTCCCACAAAAAAGGGGAAACGGGGGGGCCTTTTGGCCATTTCGGTTTTCGGGAAAAGGGGGGGAAAAAGGCGGCGGGGGGCACCCCCAAAACCCACTCCCCTTTTTTTTAAAAAGGGCCCTTTTGGCCCAGCCCCCAAACCCAGCAAACGGGCCCCGGGAACACAAGCCAGCGCCAGGGGGCCCGGGGGAAAGGGGATCCCCGGGGGGTTTGGGGGCCGCGGGGGTGGGGTGGGGGGGGGGACCCGGAACTTTTGCGGGGGGGGGGGGCAAGGTTTCCCATGGGTCAGGGGGGAAAAAAAGGGGGGCTCCTTCCATAAAAGGGCCCCGGAAAGGGGTTTGGGGTTCCGGGGGGAAGGGGGCGGGGGGGAAGGAGGACTTCCGGTAAGGGGGGGGGGGGTTCCCGGGAAGGGGGGGGACTTCCAGAAAGGGGGGGGCGGATTTTCCCCGGTTTTTGATGGTTTTTTTCCCCCTTTTTAAAAACACCCTTCCCTACACATCACACTTCAAGTTTCCACCCCTCCCCAAAAATTTGTTGGGGGTTTTTTGCTTCTTTTTAAAAAAGCCCATTTTTAAAAAGGAAAATTTTGTTTTTCCCTTTTTTCGCATTATTTTCTTAATTTTTGTTTTTGGGAAGAGTTTGTTATTTATATAGCCCCCCCAAAAAAATGATTCCGCAACCTTTCCTCATTTTTGGTCTTTTTGTATTGTTTTGAAATTCAGTTTTTCCCCTTTTCGTAAAACATTTTGAAGTTTTTTTTTAAAAAAATAAAATTATTGTTTTCCCCAAAGGAAAAAATTCACCCAAAATTTGAAAAAAATTTAAAAAAGGGGAAGGGGGAAAAATAAAAAGAAAATGTTTTTCCTTCTAAACCGCAAAAAACCCCTTGGGAAAACATTTTTTCCCATTTTAAATTTTGAAGCAGAATTAGGGGGTTCTTCTCAAATCTGGGGATGTTACCCTGTTTTTTTTTAAACGGGTTTTAAAATGAAAATCGGGAAACTTCTTTTTTGCAAAAAAGTTTAACAGGTTGTGACACAACACTTTTTTGGGGATTAAAGTCGAAATTCCTAGGGAAAAAAAAAGATCTACAAAAGGGAAATGTTTTTGCGAGGAAGGAGGCCCCAACATCCTACTCCTTTAAAAAATTAAAAAAAAATTAATAAAAAAATAATAATAAAAATAATAAAAAAAATAAAAAAAATAATAAAATAATAAAAAAAATAATAATAATAATAATAATAATAATAATAATAAAAAGGGCCCTTTAAAATAGAATTTAAGGCTAGAAAAAAAAATCAGCTATTTCCCCCAAATTTTAGACTCTGCAAAGGGGCAATGAAACTTTTGCCAATATTGAGTTGCAAAAAAAAAATTTTTCAGACAGTTTAAAAAAACAGGGGTCAAAGGGTAGCCCCCTCAAATGGTCCCGGGAATTTCCCTAGCAAAGAAGGGAAAAATTTTTAAAAAGGGGAAAAAGTGATGAAAATGAGCATGCAAAATTTTTTGGGGGCTTCCAAATACGCCCAAAAGGGGGTTTTTGGGGATAATACCCCGGGGTATTGTGATTGGGAGAAGAAAAACGTGTGGATCTTTTTTGTTGCTTCCCCGGTGTTGTAAGCCCCGAGAAACAATTTTACAAAATTACCCATATTAGGATCTAAAAAATTTTTAAATTCAGAGACCGGGGATAAAACCCGGGACAGGTGGTCCAGGGGTAATCCCTTTCGGGGGGGTTTTTTGGGGCCTAAAGAGCCAACAAATATTTAGAAAAATTTGGGGGTTTTACCCAAAGGGCCCATCATCAGCCGAAAGCCGCCTTCTGGGATCTGCTCGCAAAAATTTTTCCCATAAAACACGAGGTTTCCAAAAAAATTTGGGGAAACGTTTGACTTTTGTTTTTAATTAAAAAAACCCGCGTTTTAGGCTGTTGGTTAATAAATAAAAAAATTTAAAAAAATAAATAAATAAAAAATAAAGATGAAGCAAGTATTTAAAAAAATTTTTTGTTGACAAAGTCACCATCCGCTGTAAAAGGGGGGCCTTACTGAAAAATGCTCGCATAATTTCCGATACATCATGTATTTTCCAATTTCGCGGGGGCATTTGGGCTATGTTTTTAATTTCCCAAAAACCCCCATAGTATCTTGTCTGCTGTTGATATTTGAATGATGATGATGATATGATATATGATGAATGATGAGATGATGAGATGAGATGATGATGTTTATGCCACCGGATCCAAAGGGACTCTACCCTGAGTGAAGAAAAAAAAAAAAAACCCAAATTTTGGCCAAAAAAATTTTGGGGGGGGGGTTTTTTTGGGGGGGGCTATAGGATTTTTGCCTTCCCCCCAAAGACCTGAAATTTTTAAAGCAAGTTTTCTTTAAAAAAGGGGGCCCTTTTAAAAAAATCTTTCAGTAATATTTTTCCAAAGACTGTATAACCCTATACAAAAATTGAAATGACGGGGGGTAGCTTAATAAGTGGGGTTTTTTTCACATAGGGGGATTTTTCCCTTTTCTGGAGGAAATGGGTTGGGGGTTTGGGGGGGGGGGAGGGCCCCCCAAACCCCATTATCTTTTTTATGCACAAATGTCCCAAAACATATAAATTTTCCCCAAACAGCACAACCTTTTTTTTTTTATCTAGTAATATCAAAAATTTTAAAGTCATGAAAATTTTAAATGAGTCCAAAAAAAAAAGTGGGAAAAATATCCCCGGGTTAAAAAAACCAGGGATTTTTTTTAAACTGTACATTATATAGTAAGATATTCCAAAAGTATCAGGACCCAACATTACCCATTATATGTTTTTTTGAAAAAGCTTTATATTTGAAGGGAAATTTTTATTTTAACAATATTCTAAAGGGTTTTAGTTTTTTTTTTTTGTTAAAAAAACATAAAGCTTAATTTTTTCAAAAAGTCCTTCTTTAGCACTGCAAAAAAAAATCAGTTTGTTATTTTTAAAAAATTTTCAATGACTGGGGTTTTTGCTTGGAAAAAAAACATGTTACTTGTATTCAGTTTCTTTAAAAAACAACTCTGTGGTAAAGAAAAAGGGGCTGATGGGCTGAAAAGTTCTTTCTTGTCCAAATGCCCAAGGCCCAAACACTGAGGCTACCCGGTTTTTTTAAAAGGCAAGCAACTGCCCAACTTTTACAAGGGAACTGAAAACCACATCCTTGCCCCCCCTGGCCCCGCTAATGATTGGGGTATCCCCAGGACGGGAGATTTTGTCTTGGAAAACATAGGCCCCACACACAGTTTTTTTTGGATTTCCCAAAAAAAATTTTAGGCCCCCCAAAGCAATTTTTGGGGGTCTTAAAAAATTTAAAAATGTTTACAACAAAAGGGGGGTTTTACCCCTGATTTTTCCGCTCTAGAAATAAATATTTTTTAAGATTTCTCTTCTTTTTTTTAAGTCCCCATTTTAAACCCCTTTTTTAGGATCATTCTGGGGTTTTTCCCCCTTAATGTGATGTGTTTGTAAAAGGGAAAAGTTAAAAGGGACAAATTTTTGGGTTTGCCCCAATTTTTTTCTTCCTGGAAGATTTAGAAAGAGGCCCCAACTTTTTTTTAAAAATTTAAAACCAAGCCCCAAAAACCATTTTTTGGGTTTGTTGAGCAATAAAAATCCCCCCAAAAAAGGAAAAGCTTTATAAAAATTTTTTTCAATTTTGGCTTTCCCAAAAGGAAAAAAGGGCCCTTTTTTTTTTAAAAAACCCAAAAACCATAAAAAAAAAGATTTTTTTTTATTTAAAAATGTGTTTGTTTGAAAAATTGCCAAAAAAAGGCCCCAAAAAAAAACACAATTTTTGCTTTTAAAAAGAGGGGGAAAAAGAGCATTTCATTTTTTTTTTTCTTTTTCCCCTTTTTTTTTGGGAAACATTCATTTTTTTTTTCAAAAATTTGCGTCTCTCACCCGTCTGATAATTTTTTCATCTTGGGTAGCTCACATGCCTGTCCTAGAGAATTGGGGAAGTACCCCAAAAAGGGGGTCCAACAGCTTTTCAGAAAGTTGGGGGGGAGTGGAAACTTGAATTTCTGGGGAAAAAAGGGGGGGGCCCCCTGAAAATCTTTTTTTGCTCTTCAGGATTTTTTGAAGTGGAATTAGTATGGCTGAGTTTCCCATGTCCCTTTTTTTTGAACTTTCTTTTCCCTTTTTTTCTTTCAACCCCCCCCCCCCCCCCTTTTGATTGACTTTTTTTCTTTTTTTTTCTTTTCTTTTTTTTCCCCTTTTTTTGGGTTTGGAACTATGTTGTGCAAAAAAAAACCAGGGGTTGATCAGGGTCATGCTTAGAAAACTTTTTTTGGGGGGGGTTTGGGGGGGGGGGGGGGGATCCTGTTTTTGTTGAGGAACAGCTGTTAAAAAAAATTTTTCACTTTTTTGTTTTTTTTCCCCTTGGTATAGGGCAGTGTGGCAACCTTTTAGAGACCGAT
>JAWVWN010001210.1:0-23500 GCA_037367305.1 Phrynocephalus vlangalii
TCACTAAAACCTCTTCCCACACCCGACTTTAAAATGGTTTCCCCACCTGTGTGTTTTCCAAGAAAGCAAGGTTCCAGAATCACTAAACCCTTTTTTTCCACATAAAAATTCAAAGGCTTCTCCCTGTTGGGGGTTCTGTGATGGCTAAAGGCTTCCCTTGAAAACCCTATCCAACCCAACATTCAAAGGCTTTTTGCCTGGGGGGATTCTACGATATAAAAGGGGGTTCCAATCACTGAACCTCTCCCACACTCCAGCATTCAAATGGCTTTTCTCCTGTGTGGATTCTATGATGACAAGCAAGGCTTCTAGAATCACTGAACCCTCTTTCCACACTCAAGACATTCAAATGGCTTCTCACCTGTGGGGTCCTGTGATGGCTACAAGGCTTCCAGCTCGAATGAACCTCTTTCCACACTCCAGTCATTCAAATGGCTTCTTGCCGGTGTGGGTCCTGCGATGCCTAAAAGGGTTTTTCCAGCTTGACTGAACCTCTTTCCGCACTCCAGACATTCAAAGGGCTTCTCACCTGTGTGGGTTCTGTGATGCTTAGCAAGGCCTCCAGAATGACTGAACCTCTGTCCACACTCCAGACATTCAAAGGGCTTCTCACCTGTGTGGGTTCTGTGATGCTTAGCAAGGCCTCCAGCTTGACTGAACCTCTTTCCACACTCCAGACATTCAAACGGCTTCTCGCCTGTGTGGATTCTATGATGATCAGCAAGGCTTCTAAAATCACTGAACCTCTTTCCACATTCAAGACATTAAAAAGGGGCTTCTCACCTGTGTGGGTCCTGTGATGGCTAGCAAGGCTTCCAGCTCGAATGAACCTCTTTCCACACTCCAGACATTCAAATGGCTTCTCGCCTGTGTGGGTCCTGCGATGCCTAGCAAGGTGTCCAGCTTGACTGAAACCTCTTTCCACACTTCAGACATTCAAATGGCTTCTCGCCTGTGGGGGGTTCTGTGATGCTTAGCAAGGCTTCCAGAATCAATAAACCTCTTTCCACACTCCAGACATTCAAATGGCTTCTCACCTGTGTGGGTACTGCGATGACTAGCAAGGTGTCCAGATTCACTGAACCTCTTCCCACACTCCAGACATTCAAATGGCTTTTCTCCTGTATGGATTCTTTTATGATAAGCAATGATTCTAGAATCACTGAACCTCTTTCCACATTCAAGACATTCAAATGGCTTCTCACCTGTGGGGGTCCTGTTGATGGCTAGCAAGGCTTCCAGCTCGAATGAACCTCTTTCCACACTCCATACATTCAAATGGCTTCTCGCCTGTGTGGGTCCTGCGATGCCTAGCAAGTGTCCAGCACGACTGAACCTCTTTCCACACTCCATACATTCAAATGGCTTCTCGCCTGTGTGGGACCTGTGATGATAAGCAAGTCTTCCAGAATCACTGAACCTCTTACCACACTCCAGACATTCATAGGGCTTCTCACCTGTGTGGATTCTGTGGTGGCTAGAAGGCTGTAATAATTACTGAACTTCTTTCCACACTCCAGACATTCAAATGGCTTCTCACCTGTGTGGATTCTGTGGTGGCTAGCAAGGCTGTGAGAATTACTGAACTTCGGAGAAGTCCCGCCCACCAAGACATGCCGGCAGCCTGATCTTAGAGCTCGTGCCGCGATCTAAAAAGAGGCTTTAAAACTACTGTTTAAATGCCGTGGTGCCGTGAGTAATGCATCAATAAATTACTTGGGTGTCGGGAGAAGCAATATATGTGTTTTCTAGACAAGATAAGCTTGATTTATAAGCAAAGGAGATACTGTCAGTTTTGCCTGCTTGATTCTGCTGGCCGCAGGCTGTTTAGGAAACTGCATCCCAGAGGCTTGGAAAGTTACCAGATGATTACAAACAGTTTGGACCTTCTGATGCCTGCTTTTGTCTAATTATATGCCGGGTAAGAGAGCAAAAAAGAAACTCCAGCCAATAGGTTTGGACTAGGAAATTATCTGATACAACACACAATCGCCCAGCTCTGCAGCGTGTCGAGCAGCCCCCAGACGACAGAGGGGTAAAAATGGCGTCAGGATCTGAGAAGGGAAAGAGGGAGACTACTCCCCTCCCACAGATCAAGACTTCATGAAGGAACTGCGTTTAATGAGGACGGAGCTAGCTAGCATCATGAGTGTTAATCAACAGGACGTAATACATAGAATGGATGGCCTTTCAAAGGATCTCCAAAGCACTAAACAAGATTTATCACATGAAATAAAGTTAAATGGCCAGCGGCTTGATAATTTGGCAGGAGAAATTTAAAAATCTGGAGATACGTGTAACGGAAAATGAAACTAAAATTAACTCTCAGAAGCAAGCTTTACTCAAAACTAATATGAAACTGACTTATATTGAAGATTATCCCGGAGGCAGAATGCCAAACTGATTAATTTTGTTATTCAAAACAAGGGGGCATCATTAAAACAGGAAGTTTTAACCTGGTTTAACTCCTTTCTGCCCAAACAACTAGAGGACGACGATTTGGAGAGAGTTCATTTTTTGGGGCAAGTCAAGAGATGGGGCCCCAAAACCAGTGATAGTAAGATTTGCTTCTTATGTAAATAAAGAGCGTCTTATGTCTTCAATTAGAGCCAATCCTAATATTCTGAAGAGAGGAGATGCAACTGTGCAAGTTTTTCAAGATTTTTCTAAAGAAACTGCTGAGTGGCGTAAATCGATGAGACCAGTCACAATCATATTAAGGAAGAAAACTATCGCTATTCTTGGGGCCACCCCCTATTTTGAAAGTTTGGAAAGGCTCTGTTCAACACACTGTTCACTCTCTAGAAGAAGGCCAGCATCTTCTTGAAGCATGGAACATACAAGACGACTCAGGTTCTGCCTGTTCTCCCCCGGGAACTCCAGTGGCAACATCAGGACAGTGAATTTCTCTTTTTTTACTCCGACCCCAGGAATCTTCGATGAAGATAAAAGAATATTTGAAACTCATTCAACTTACTCCTCTCTCTTTCCCCCTCTCACCTCCTATCATCCCCTCTGTTTTTCTTCTTTTAATCTTCTCCCCCTCTCCCTTCCACTTCCCTTCCCCCCTCTCCCCCCCTTTTTGTTTTTTTTTTCTTTCTTTTTCCAATTTTAATTTTTGTTTTTGGGTGTTTTTTTTTTTTTTTCTTTTTCATTATCCCTTTTCTTCCCTTCCCCCTCCTCTCCTCCCTTCTCTTTTTTGTTTTTGTTTGTTTGTTTGTTTGTTTTTTTTTTGAGGGTGGTGGTGGTGGTGAGAGGGTGGTTTAGAAGGGGTAGAATAAACTTATAGAATTTACAGTAACACGCTACTTAAGAGCTAATGAGATCTAGGCTGGCTAATGTCTGTGGACGACCTCCTCCCTCCCATCCCTTGATGCACATGCTAAACAGTATGATAGCTGGTGGGGTGGGAGAAAAGAATAGTTTTTTAGGGTGGGGGATTAGATTTCTTTTAGTTTATTTTTTATTAATTGATGGTGTTTTTACTTTTGTATGCACAACGGGACCATTCCAGAATATTGAAACTAAAAGAAATGGGTCATGGAAAGTTTATAAAATTAGCAACGCTGAATGTAAAAGGTCTGGGGTCATTTTCGAAGAGAAATAGAATCGAAGCGATGATCAAAAGGCACAAAATAGATATTGCCTTTTAGCAAGAGACTCATCAAATAAGAGATTGTATTAATGAATTAAAAATTCCAAATGTTGATATTTATGTAAAAATCTTTGGCACATCTCAAGCAAGAGGGGGTGCCATTATAATCTCAAGGAATTGTGAATGTGTTGTTGAAAATGTGGTAAAAGATTCAGAAGGTAGATATATAATATTACAAGTTTAATGGGGAAAGATCATTATACTTTGGTTAATCTGTATGCACCAAACGTTAACCAAGGCCGCTTTTACAATCTCCTTTGGGATCAGATTGAATTGCTTAAAAAGGGGTATTTAATAATGGCAGGGATTTCAATATGGTCTTAGATAAAATTAAAGATAAATCGGTATGTAAAAAGGAAGAGTGGAGGACAAGACATACAACCCTAGCAAAGTTTATAAATACAACAGGATTGAAGGATGTTTGGAGAGAACTGAAAGGAGATGAAATAAAATATACCTTCTACTCACCAGTGCACAAAACCTATTCTAGGATAGATTTTGTGTTTGTTTCACAAAGCCTAATACCCAAGATAAATAATACCGAAATTGAGATCATAAAAAACATCTGATCATGCTTTAATGTCGATTGATTTAGCAACAAATAAAAATTATAGAGAAGCTAAAAGGTGGAGAATGAATTTAAAAAATATTTCAACATCCAGAAGTGCTGGAAAAGGTTAAAAAAGATTGGTTGGAAACTTGGGATATAAACGAAAAGGCAGGTAGCCAAACGCCAATCATATGGACACCCTGAAAGCAGTAGCTAGAGGCCTTATCATAAAAGAAAATATTAAAGCTAAAAAACAGGAAGAACTCAATAAAAGAAAATTAGAAAAATTAATAGCAGATTTAGAATCCCAATTCTTTCTTACTAAGGATAATAAGATACTGAGGTTGATTGAAGCAAGGAAAAAAGAGTTAGAAGATCTAGATTTACAACAAACACAAAGGAATCTTCTGTACCTAAAAGAAATTTTTTTGAATACAGCAACAAGAACTCAAAACTTTTAGCCAGATTAGCACAGAAAAGACAAGACAAGAATACAATAGGGATTATAAAAGACTCCTCAGGTAAGACATGCACACAAATGAAGGAAAAGTTGTTAGCTATACAAGAGTTTTATCATTGTTATACACTGCAAAAAATAAACCTAAGGAGGATATAGAAAGGTACATCACTAAGAATTTAAAGAGGGTCTTGGAACAGGAAGATATGCTGGAAATGGAAAAGCCTATTACAGACCAAGAGATAAGCGAGGTAATAGACAAACTAAAGAATAATAAAACGCCCGGAGTGGACGCTCTGGGACCTGAATTTTACAACTTTTTAAAGCAGTATTAATACCTAAATTAAAGAAGCTATATAATGAAATTTTGGATGGAGAACAAATTCCGAGATCTTGGACCCATTCTTTAACTATTTTAATCCCAAAACCTAATAAAAATTTAATGGATATTGGGTCATACAGACCAATATCCTTATTAAATCAAGATGCTAAGATTTTCACAGCAATCTTGGCTAAAAGAATGAATAAGTTCATAGCTAAATATATTAAAGAGGATCAATGTGGTTTTATTAAAGGTAGACAAATGGCAAATATTATCAGAAGGAATTTGAATGTTCTTTATGAAATGGGAAAGAGTACTACTAAAGCTGGGATGTTATCTCTAGATCTTTTTAAAGCTTTTGATTGTGTTCAATGGCCCACATTAAAAATATTGTTAAAAAAATGGGGATTTGGGAAATCCTTTTTGGGAGTAATAAATCAACTATATTCAACGGGCACTTCCTCAATAATAGTTAATGAGGATTGACTGAACAAATCACCCTAGGCCGAGGAACTAGACAAGGATGTCCTCTTTCTCCAGTCCTTTTTTGTATTGTTATAGAGCTCCTGGCAAATGCCATAAGGGACGACAAATCTATTAAAGGTATAGGGAAAGATGGGCAACTAAAATCAGTTTATTCGCGGACGATGCTCTTTTGACTATTGTAAACCCAATAGAGAATATTCAAAGAGTAAAAACTCATTTAGAAGAATTTGGAGAAATAACAGGATTATGTGTAAACTGGCAAAAATCAGAGAGTTTATTGTTCAATTATGGAAAACATGACTTAAAGATGATTGAAAAATCTGGACTTAAACCGGGGAAAAGCATTAAATATCTAGGATTAGAACTCCATAAAGAATTTACTAAAACTAAAGAAAGAAATTTTTGAAATTAGAAGAAGAGATGAAAAACAAATTTTATCCTACTCTAAAACTAAAATTATCGTGGTTGGCCGAATTGCATTGATAAAAATGAAAATACTTCCAAAAATTAACTTTATTTTTAAAATGTTACCGGTTCAGTTTTTAGAAAAGAAATTAAAACTCTCCAAGACATGATAAATAGGTATTGTAATGCAGGGAAAAAATCAAGAATAAATAAAAGTCTATGGTATAGATCTCAGAAAGTAGGAGGAATAGGTATACCCAATATAAAAAATTATTATATAGCCAATCAACTTAGTTCTTTGGGGAAATTCTTTTTAAACCACAGAAGCTAATATGGTGGGAGCAAGAGTCTTTGGATATAAAGGGGGAAATAAACACATTTTTATTCACGGAAGTTAAAAACAAAGTAAAGATTGACAACCCCCTATTGAATAGTTTAATTGTTACATGGAGAACAAATAGGAAAATCTTGTCTCCGAAGGGATCCCCACTGGCTTTAGCTACTGACTTGGAAAGCTTTCCAGACAACTTGAAGCATTATTTGGAGTTATTTAAAATTAAGAAAATAGCTAGACTAAAGGATTGGATGCTCAAGATTAAAACAATTCAGGATATAAAAAATATTTTGCAACCCAGTGATTTAACATGGTTAAATTATATTCAACTAGGAAAATGGATGAAGGACTGGGAAAGAGAAATAATCAAATCAGAGAATGCACAAAATTTGAACATTTCCTATTATCGCTTGAGTCTGAACAGGAAAATTCAGAGAAAGGAATAACACGTAAAATATATAAAATATTAGGGGAATTATCAGAAATGAAGGAGTTAAACACCTTGAGAGAAGTTTGGAACCAA
Source organism: Phrynocephalus vlangalii (assembly GCA_037367305.1). Lineage (NCBI taxonomy): Eukaryota > Metazoa > Chordata > Lepidosauria > Squamata > Agamidae > Phrynocephalus > Phrynocephalus vlangalii. The sequence goes on from JAWVWN010001210.1 coordinate 6,733, forward strand.
GACCTTAATGTACAATAGAGAAAGAAGACTGGAAGAAAATTTGGAATATGAGAATTTTGAGATCATTATCGGTCAGGATAAAAGAAAACTACTTCAAATTGGTTTCTAGATGGTATTTAACCCCAGTAAGACTAAATAGAATGAATCCTGCTTACTCTAAGATATTTGGAAAATGTGAAAAAGAGCTTGGTACTTACTTGCATCTTTGGTGGGAATGTGAAATAGTCCAAAGGTTCTGGAAAAAAGTGTTTTTAGAGCTAAGTAATATGATTAAGATGGATATAGATTGTAATCCAGAGATAGCATTATTTATCATTGTTAACAAGTAAAGATTATGCTGTTACAACAAAGGAACTAATAGCAAATTTTATGACAGCTGCTAGATTAATTATAGCAAAAAACTGGAAGTCAAAACTAGAATTCAAGATGGAAGACTGGTATAATGAACTTTGGGATATAGCTATAAACGATAAACTGTCCTGCAGTTTAAAGGTTAAACGAGGAGAAATGAAAAAAGACATTTTCTACGATATCTGGGGTAAATTTTTAGATTATGTACTAGTCGAAGGAAAAGGGAAAGAGTCCACGAATATCTCACAACAATTCTGGAGAAGAGAACTTTAAGAAGACTACTAGAAGAATAGAAGATGGAGCAACGAATAAGAATGGCCCCGTGGGATGGGGGTGCACTTATATTGTTTGTTGTAGTTTCTTTTTTTTACCTTCATTTTCTTATGTTGTATGTAGTTTAAAATTTAATAAAAAACATTAAAAAAAAAAAAAAGAGAATTACTGAACTTCTTTCCACACTCCATACATTGAAATGGCTTCTCACCTGTGTGGGTCTTGTGATGTCTAGCAAGGCTTCCAGCTCTACTAAACCTGTTTCCACACTCCAGACATTCAAATGCCTTCTCGCCTGTGTGGATTCTGTGGTGGCTAGCAAGGCTGTGAGAATTACTGAACTTCTTTCCACACTCGAGACATTCAAATGGCTTCTCGCCTGTGTGGATTCTGTGGTGGCTAGCAAGCTGTTCAGAATTACTGAACCTCATTCTACACTCCAGACATTCAAATGGCTTCTCACCTGTGTGTGTTCTCAGGTGTATAGTTAGGTTGCTAGAACGACTAAAACTCTTTCCGCACTCAAAGCATGTCAATTGATTGTCCCCTTGGTGAATTTTCCTATGGGAAGAAATTGAGGAGCTAGTAAAAGATTTTCCACACTTGGCATGCTCAGTTCTTTCCTCTCCTTTGGATGTTTTCAGAAGCGCTTGGTCTTCCTCCGAACAAGCAATAGATTTATCCATCTTTACATCTAAACTGCTTTCCTTCTAAGCTTTTTCCTTCGGGTTTGATTCTCAACACCATCTTTTGCATCTGAATATTCAACCTCTTCCTCTCATGCTTGGAGTCCTCCTCTTTTATTCTCTATAGTGTCTTACCTGCAAAATATAAGCAACCATAAAAATGGAGTCTCAAATCAAGTAACAAATCCACTGGACTGCCATGGTGGAGGCAGGAGAATGAGACACAGTGATTGTTCTGAGGAACACCAGGGGATTTATTATATTCCTCCTGTGACAACCTGTGAGGAAACGGTTCTCTTCCATCCTGGGAAAGGTCTTGTGAGGTCAAGGGTAAGAAAGGGATGCCGAGAGAAAATCAGCATGGCTTCTGTAAGGGTAAGTCTTGCCTGACAAACCTTTTAGAATTCTTTGAAAAGGTCAACAGGCATGTGGTTTTGGGTGAACCGGTGGATATAGTCTATCTGGATTTTCAAAAGGCTTTTGACACAGTCCCTAACCAGAGGCTGCTGGAAAATTGCACAGACAGGGGATAAGAGGGTTTGAGAACTGGTTGAGATCCAGGAAACAAAGAGTAGGTGTCAATGGGAAATTTTCACAATGGAGAGAAGTGAAAAGCGGTGTGCCCCAGGGCTCTGTCCTGGCGGTGCTTTTCAGTCTGTTCATAAATGACCTGGAGACAGGGATAAACAGTGAGGTGGCCAAGTTTGCAGATGACACAAAACTTTTCAGTGTGGTAAAAACCAGAGAAGACAGTGAAGAGCTCCAGAAGGGTCTCTCCAAACTGAGGGAATGGGCTGTGAAATAGCAAATGTTTCAATGTAGCCAAATGTAAAGTAATGCATATTGGGGCAAAAAAATCCAAACATTGTCTATCAACTCATGGGCTCTGAGCTATCCGTGACCATCAGGAAAGAGATCTTGGTGTGTTGGTGGACAGCTCCATGAAGGTGTCGCCCCAATGTGTGGCAGCGGTGAAGAAGGCCAATTCCATGCTAGGGATTATCAAAAAGGGGATTGAAAATAAAACAGCCATTATAATGCCATTATACAAAATGACAGTAAGGCCGCACCTGTAGTATTGTGTACAATTCTGGTCACCGCATCTCAAAAAAGACATAGTGGAACTGGAAAAGGTGCAGAAGAGAGCCACCAAAATGATTACTGGGCTGGGGGACCTCCCTTAGGAGGAGTGGTATCAGGAGACAAAGATCTAGTCTCATGCGCTCCCAAAAACATCTGGTGGGGCCACTGTGAGATCCAGGAAGCTGGACTAGATGGGCCTTTGGCCTGATCCAGCATTGGCTCTTGTAATGTTCTTAGGTTCTTATGTTCTAACATCCCCCCATTTGATCCGCCAAGCCCCCTCCTCCTCCTCCCTTCCAGGCCCAGCTTTTTCAGAGTGGGCTTCACCACGGTTTCCTTGAGGCGGGAAGGGAAAATACCTTCCCTAAAGGAGGCCGTGGCAATAGCTGAAACCCACTCGGGCATGTCCCCCCTGGCAGATTTAACCAGCCAAGCTGGGAAGGGTCGAAAGGGGTCCAAACTCAACCACAGAGGGAGAGGGAGGGGTGAGGTCCTAGAGATATCCGGGGGTGGACTAACGCAACTGGGGGACAGATCAGAACGGATGGCCTCTATTTTGGATCTAAAATGGGCTGCAAACTGCTCACTAGTGAACTCACTAGGAGGAGGCCCCAGCTGACTGGGATTGGAGAGGTCCCGAACAGGAATAACTCCACCTGGCGGTTCGAGGCCTCCCCAATTCTCAGGGAGACATAGGATGTTCTAGCATCCCTGATCGCACAAACATAGCGGCCAGTCAGCCGACTAAGTGCAGCCCTACTTGATGCCGTCCGATTCTTCAAGGGCCAGATGATGCAGGGGAATGGTATCAGGAGACAGATATCTAGTCTCATGCGCTCCCAAACGCATCTGGTGGGGCCACAATGTGAGATCCAGGAATCTGGACTAGATGGGCCCTACTTGGCCTGAGCCAGCATGATAGCTCTTCTTAAGTTCCTAGGTTCTTATATTCTAACACGCCCCCATTTGATCCGCCAAGCCCCCCCTCCCTTCCATAAAGGGAGGCTCAGGGATTTCCATTTTACTCCCCCTCCCATTCCCAGAGCCCCCCTCTCCTCCGACCCCCCTCCCCATATCTCCACCCCACTGCCCCTCCCGTCCTTTTGCATGAACCTCCTCCTGGTGGGGGGGCAGAGCTTTCCCGTACTTCCCGCAAACAGTGGGAGGAGGAGGAAGAGGCCTGGTTCCTTTCTATTGGGGGGGGGAGAATTATGAAAAAGCTTCTCCCTCCCTCCTTTTTCCTTGCAGGGGCGGGGGGGGGGAGAGAAAAGAGAAGACGGGGGGAGGTTCGGAGGGTAATGGGGGCAAGTTTTGGCCTCTTTCTCTCTCCAGACCCCCCCCACGGAGTCCATCAGCAACACCCCACTTTCCCCCCAATAGCATTGTAACCCCCCATTTGCACAACGCACCTCCTCCTCCTCCTCCTTCTGGGGGGGGGGTTCTCTCTTTTCCTCCCCTCCTTCCAGCAACCACAGAGAGCCTTCTCTTTTTGGGGGGGGGGGGATTAATAGTCTGGTGGAGAAGAGGCCACTCCTCTGGGCGTCCCTTTTTGTGGGGGGGAGGAGGCGTGGGGGTGTCGTGCCGCACTCCAGACATTCAAATGACTTCTCGCCTGTGTGGGTTCTGTGATGCTTAGCAAGGCTTCCAGAGTCACTGAACCTCACCTGTGTGGGTTCTGTGATTCTTAGCAAGGCTTCCAGAATCACTGAACCTCTTTCCACACTCCAGATATTCAAATGGCTTCTCGCCGGTGTGGGTTCTGTGGTGGCTAGCAAGGCTTCAAGAATGACTGAACCTCGTTCCACACTCCAGACATTCAAATGGCTTCTCGCCTGTATGGGTTCTGTGGTGGCTAGCAAAGTGTCCAGATTCACTGAACGTCTTTCCACACTCCAGACATTCAAACGGCTTCTTGCCTGTGTGTGTTCTCAGGTGTATAGTGAGGTTTCTAGAATGACTAAAACTCTTTCCACACTCCAGTCATGTCAATGACTTCTCCCCTTGGTGAATTTTCCTATGGGAAGAAATTGTTGAGGTGCTAGCAAAAGATTTTCCCCGCTTGGGATGCTCATTCCTTTCCTCTTCTTTGGATGTTTTCGGAACCGCTTGATCTTCCTCCGAACAAGCAATAGGTTTGTCCATCTTTACATCTATCTCTTTTCCTTCTAAGCTTCTTCCTTTGGGTTTGATTCTCAAGACCCCCTTTTGCATCTGAATATTCAACCTCTCATGCTCGAAGTCCTCCTCTTTTATTCTGTATAGTTTCTTATCTGCAAAATATAAGCAACCATAAAAAATGGAGTCTCAAATCAAGTAACAAACCCACTGGTCTGCCATGGAGGAGGCCAGAGAATGAGACACAGTGAATGTCCTGAGGAACACCAGGGGATTTATTATATTCCTCCTGTGACAATCTGTGAGGAAACGGTTCTCTTCCATGCTGGGAAAGGTCTCATGAGGTTCTGGGTAAGAAACGGATGCAAATTGTTCCACAGCCTCCTGCAGTTTAATCACCCCAAACTATTTATTTCAAATATTGGTACCCTGCTTTTCTCCTGAAAAGAGACTCAGGGTGGCTCAACTCTGCTTAGTGGTTTGGGTCTCCCATCTCCAGGAGGCTTATAATACTATATAAATGCTTTCATGTATTAAGAATATAAGAAAGTTTTGTTGGAACAGGCTACAGCCCTTCCAGTCTAGCATTCTGTCTCACCCAGTGGCTCACCATTTGCTTCAGGGTATTCCCAAGCAGATGTCTTCACCTGCTTATGATTCCCTGCAAATGGCATTGAGAGATTTCCTGCCTCTCTCTCCAACTCGGAGGTTGTCCTTAGGCATCCATATTGATAGCCATCAATACCCTTGTTCGTCATGAACCTGTTCATTCCTTTTTTAAAGCTGTCAAGGATTACGGCTGTCACCACTTCTTCTGACAAAGGGTTCCATAGACCAGTGATCCTTGGGGTGAAAATGTACTTTCTCATTTGTTTGAGATCTAGAACCCAAAAGTTTCATGGAGTGCCCCCTAGTTCTAGTGTGGAACAGGAAAAACAGCTTTTCCTTATCTGTTTTATCCACACCATGTATGATTTCATAAACTTCAATCAGGTCGCCTCTTAGGCGCCGTCATTCAAGAGTGAAGAGGCACAGCCGTTGCAGCCTCAGATGGTAAAGAAGGTGTTCCAGTCCCCGAATCATTCTGGTTGCCTTCCTCTGCACTTTTTCCATTTCTATAGTATCCTTCTGGAGGGATGGTGACCAGAACTGGACACAAGACTCCAGATGGGGCCAAACCACAGATTTATAACGAGGCCAAAAGACACTTGCTGACTTGTTTTCTATACCCTTCCTAATGATCCCTAGCATTGAGTTGGCTTTTTTCACTGCTGCGGCACACTGGGTAGACACCTGCCTTGAGCTGTCCACCGGAACACCAAGGTCCCTTTCCTGGTTTATTGCAGAGAGTTCAGGCCCCATCAGTTTATTTATGCAATTGGCCATTTTTGCCCCAGCGTGCATCACTCTGCACTTGCTAATGTTGAAGCTCAGTTGCCACTGCTTTGCCCACTCCCCCAGTGTCAAGAGATCCCTCCGGAGCCCCTTACACTCTCACTTTTGACTACCCTGTATGTATCCATATATACCCTGTATCTATGGTATAGTTGTAGGTGTGTGTGTTTTGTCCTTACAGTCCTGACCAACTCTTCGTGATCCCATGTCCATGGAGTTTTCTTGGCAGGAATCCTGGAGTGGTTTGCCAGTTTTTACTCCAGATGCCTGCTATTCCCTGGTGGTCTCCCATCCAAATACTGACCAGGTCTGACCCTGCTTAGCTTCCAAAATCAGGTGAGATTGGATGAGCCAGGTCTTTCCTAAAGGATGCTAGGCGTCTGGAGTAGGAACTGGCAAGCCACTCCAGTACTCCTGCCAAGAAAACTCCATGGACATGGAGCCACGGAGAGTCGGTCACGAGTGTAACGACACAACACCCACCCACCCACCCACCCACACACACACACACACACACACACAAAGACCTGGCTATTCAGGGTCTTTTTCCCCCCTGCCTCTTGCAAATATCCTTTTGCTTGTTATTTGATGCTATTTTTAATTTTGTGTGAACCGCCCAGAGTTCCCCTGGGAAATGGGGCGGTATGCAAGTGTGAAATAAATAAATAAAGCTTCGCGTTTTTTCCTGCCTTTTTCCTGGCTCTTTTTCTCTTCCCCCACCATTCCCTGTCCCGGTTGTTCTTCCCTCCTTTTTTCTTTGTGGGGGGAGGGAGAGAAAGGGAAGGGGGTTTCCTGGACCGCCCCCCCCAGTTCCCTCCAAAATGAGGTGGGAGAAAAGGGAAGGAGGAGGGGGAAGGAAAGTTACGCCTCCTTCTGCCTCTGGACCCCCAAAAGGAGTGTGCAGTGGGGGTGTGGGGGCTTCTCTCCTGGGACCCCCACCCCCCACGGATTTCATCAGCAACGCCTCCTCCCCCTCCCTCCCCTCCAGCCCCCCATTTCCACCCTCCCATCTCCCCACACATCCCCAAATAGCATTGCGTCCCCCCCCCAATTACACAACGCACCTCCGTGACGGATCAGGAAAGAGATCTTGGTGTGTTGGTGGACAGCTCCATGAAGGTGTCTCCCCAATGTGTGGCAGCGGTGAAGAAGGCCAATTCCATGCTAGGGATTATCAAAAAGGGGATTGAAAATAAAACAGCCAACATTAAAATGCCATTATACAAAACAATAGTAAGGCCACCCCTGGAGTATTGTGTACAGTACTTCAAGGGCCAGATGCAGGGGAGTGGTATCAGGAGACAGATATCTAGTCCCATGCGCTCCCAGACGCATCTGGTGGGACCACTGTGAGATACAGGAAGCTGGACTAGATGGGCCCTTCTTGGCCTGATCCAGCATGAGGGCTCTTCTTAGGATCTACCCCCCCCCCATTTAATCAGCATAGCCCCCTCTTCCTCTTCCGCCCCCCCCAGAAAAAGGACGCCCAGGGGGTTCCATTTTACTCCCCCCATTCCCATCCTCAGTGCCCCCCCTCTCCTCCGACCCCCCTCCCCATATCTCCCCCCCCACCGCCCCTCCCGTCCTATTGCAGGAATCTCCTCCTGGTGGGGGGGCAGATGTTTCCCCTCCTTCCTGCAAACAGTGGGAGGAGGAGGGGGGCTGGTTCCTTTTTATGGGGGGGGTTACGAATAAGCTTCTCCCTCCCTCCTTTTTCCTTGCGGGGGGGGGGAGAAAAGGGAAGGCGGGGGGAGGTTCGGGAGTTAAAGGGGGCCAATTTACGCCTCTTTCTCTCTCCAGACCCCCCCTCCCCACGGATTCCATCAGCAACGCCCCCCTTTCCCCCTCCCCCCCAATAGCATTGCAACCCCCCCATTTGCACAACGCACCTCCTCCTCTTCTTCCTCCTCCTTCTGGGGGGGGGTCTCTCTTTTCCTCCCCTCCTTCCAGCAACCACAGAGGAGAGTCTTTTTTGGGGGGGGGGGTTAATAGTCTGGTGGAGAAGAGGCCCCTCCCTGGGAGCCTTTCGGGTTTCCTGCCTCTCTAGGAAGCGGGACTCGCTGCCCTCCCGCCCCCCTCTTGGAGGACCGAATACTGCCCCCTCGCGGGCCCAGCCCCCCCTCTCCAACGCTCCCCCTCCTCCCCCACTGCACTCTCCCCCCCCCCTTGCACTTGGGGGGGTTCTCTCTTTCCTTCCCAACATAAAGGCGGAGCAGAGGGGGGGCTTCATTATAGCCCTCGTCAAGAGCACCTCCTCCCCCCCACCCCACAATCCCTGGGGGGGGGAGCCTTCATTTCTGCCCCCTCCGCCGCCATTCTAGGGAGCCTCAGTCGCTCCTCTGGGCGTCCCTTTTTGTGTGTGGGGAGGGAGGAGGAGTGGGGAGGTCGTGCCATGCGGTGGGGTTGGGGGGTTGGCGCGAGTAATGGAGGGGGGATCTCTAGGGGGAGGGAGGGGAGGTTTTCCCTCCTCTTGGTCTCCCCCCCCCCACTGGCAGGACCGGAGACTCGAACCATGGGCAGAGGAGGAGGAGGAGAGCCGAGAAAGGAGGACGCCCCCCCCGCCCACAGTCCTCCAAGGGGGGGGGTGCAGAGCAGCAGCGAGAGAGACTGCCTTCCTAGAGCGGCAGGGAAGGGGAGGGGAAGTGCTCCCTCCTCCAACCCCCCCCCCAATAAAATGCTCTGGAGAGCAAAAGGAGACCCCCCCACCCCAGAAGGAGGAGGAGGAGGAAGGAGGTCTCTGCAATTGGGGGGGGGAGCCATTGCTATTGGGGTTGGGGGAGGAAGGGATGCCTTGGGGGAGGAGGGGCGTCGAAGGAGGCGTCAAGTTGCCCCCCCCGCCCTCTAAGACCCCCATCACTCCTCCTTCCTTTTCTCTCCCCCCCTTGATATGGAGGAGGAGGGGGGGGACACGGAACACCCCCCCCCCACTTGGAGGAATCAGGGCCGATCCAGGCAATTAAAACAAAACAACCTCCCCCTTCCCTTTCTTGCCCCCCAAAGGAAAAAGGAGGGTGGAAGCAGCTTTTAGGGCTGGACTAACGGGAGGGGGGAGGGAATGGTGGGAGGGGGGTATCGGGAGGAGGGGTGGGGGGCTTGACTGGGAGGGAGGGAGGGAAGGAGGGGGTGTCCAAAGTCTGCAGACCCCCCCAACAGGATATACTCCCCCCCCCTCCGGAGACCCCCAGGCTGGATCTCACCCTCTGCCCCACAGAGTGGCTTCCTTTTTGTATGGGGGGGGATCAACCTACAAGTGGGGGGGGCTGGGGACGGAAGGCAGAGGAGGTCCAAGGAGAAGAGGGTGGTGTGTCCCCCTCGTTTCCACCCTCCCTGCTCCCCCCCAGTCAAGCGTCCCTGGCCCAGGGAGGGTCTTTAACCCCCAGTCTCATCATTGTCCACTTTATCCGGGGAGGGAGGGAGGGAGGGGTCCAGACCCACACAAGGGGGGGATGCCTTGGAGGAGCTCCGGGGCCTCCTGCTTCTCTGCCCATGCACAGAGGGCTTCTCTCCTGCCCGCCCCCACCTCCCAAAAGCAACACAGGCCCAGCCCATGGGGTCCAACCCAAACCCCCTTTCCTGCCCCCCCCCGCAAAGAGCTGTCGTAGAATGGAAGACAGAAGGGGGGGGAGTCCAGGGCTCGTCGCTCTGGCCAGCCCCCCCCCCCGGGATTCAAGGAACGGCTGCACCCAAACTATGAATGTAGCCAGAAAATCCTGGACCCCCCTGAGGGTCCCCCCCCAAGTGCCTCTCAAAGAGAAAACCGGGAACAACTGCAGGAGAGGTGGGGCGATTCCCCCCCCTTCTCTCTCCCTCGTGAGAAATTTTGCATCTTGCTTCCGAACAATCTTCTTCTGAAACGAGTGGATGGTGGGCAAGGGGCCTGAGAAACGCGGGGGGGGGGGGGGCTTCCCTTCATGGGGCGTATTTCCATCAAAACCTTCTAGCAACTCCTCCTGGCTGCCTTGCAGACCGTTCCCCCCCCCCCCGGTGTTTTGGTCCGGGAGGCGCCATTCAGGGCCATTGGCTCTACAAAAGGCCGCCTCCTGGTCCCTGGATAGAAACCCCGTCTCTCGGCCTCCCTTTTCGGCTGACCTGTTGGTAGAGGGGGTGGGGGGATCTTCAAGAGGGCCGGAGGTCGGAAGGGAGTCAGTCATGGTCGCCACAACTGACCCAAATCCCAGCCTGGCCTTCCTGTCATTAATTTGATTTTCGCTTTTCAGTGGCCAGGATCCTTTGAGGAGGTGATTCCATATTTTCCCCCAACAAAGAGTTGGATCTACTGAATCCAGGACGGGGATCCCTGCCTGAGGGGATCCCTTTGGGCATTCTGGGAACGAGGTCTGTCAAGGTAAGGGTCCCTTGGCCTCCTGGTTAAAGAGGAAGAAGGGTAGTTTTGGTTGCCCTGATGGGAGCCCCCCCCCCCAGGAAGCTGCCTGCCCCCCCCATCATGCCTCCTCAAGAATGTATTTATTTCTTTACTGATGGATTTCATGCATTTATATGCTATGACTCCTCTGGGTCATTTATTTATAAGAGTTAAAACCCCTCGCCTGCCTCGCCACACGACCAGAATGTGTAGAACAACAGAGAATAAAGCTGGTAAGATCTGGGTTTGAGCAGCCATGTTTTAGTGCCACTCTTGGGTCCATCCTTCCGAGGTCAGTAAAATGAGTACCCATCTTGCGGGGGGGGGGGATGTGTAGCCTGCACACTGTAATTTAAAAAATTGTAAACCGCCCAGAGACTACTTAAAGTGGTATTGGGCAGTATATAAGCAGAACACTTTGCTTTGCTTTTATTTATTTATTATTTATTTGTTGCATTTAGATACCGCCGCATCTTCCTATAGGAACTCGGGGCGGTGAACAATAAAAATGAACAGGGAAGACAAGCATAAAAATAAGCAGGGAGCAATAGAAGTGGGGAGGAACCATACCCCCCCCCACAAGAGATGGCATTGGCGGGGAGCAAAATAAAATAAAATGAATAAAAGTAAATAAATGAAAATTAAAAATTAAATGAAAAGGTCACCAAAGGCCTCCCTGAATAGATGGGTTTTCAGGGCTTTCCTGAAGGCGGGCAGGGACACTGCAAGGCGCAGCTCACTGGGAAGATGGTTCCACAACATGGGTCCCACCACAGGAAAGGTGCGGTCACGCGTACGCGATTTCCGCGCCTCTCTGGGTGTGGCCACCCTCAGTGAGCACGCCTGCGCCAATCTCATGGGTCTGGACCCAGTTGACCTCTGGGAGATATGCTCCACCTGGTACTCTGGTCCCAAGCCATGGAGGGCTTTGAAAATCAAAACCAGGACCTTGAACGACGGTATCAAAGGTAGCTGACAAATCAAGGAGCACCAACAGGAACACCCCCGCTTATTCTTTACACCTGTACTCCATTAGAAAAAAAACTATATACTGAGCCACTGTGACGTTGCACTTTTTACAGACTCCATCGTTAAGTCAATTAAACACACATAGAAATTTATTCATACATTCTGTCTAATACATATCTAATACATATATTTCACTATCTAATATCTGACTCTCGTTTATGTGTGTGTGTGTGTGTGTGTGTGTGTGTGTGTGTGTGTGTGTGTGTGTGTGTATGCATGTGTATGCATGTGTACGTGTGTGTGCACGGTGTTTATTTATTTATTTGTTACATTTTCATACCGCCCATCTTCCAGAAGGAACACTGGGCGGTTTACAACTAGTTAAAAACAGCAATATAAACAAAAAAGAGGGTGAAAGCCCTCAGGCAAGAGGCGTCAAGGAGCGAGGAAAGGGGGGGAAAGCCCATTCCGGCATGCTCCCTCTGGCCGATTTAATGAGCCAAGCTGGGCAAGGGTCGAAAGGGAAAGCCACTGGCCGGCAATAAGCCATAGCCCTGGAGGCCTCCGCTGATAACACAGGCCCAAACTTGACCAGGCAAGGAGACTGAGGAGGTGAGGCTCCAGGGATAAGAGAGAAGGGTTTAAGGGCAACTGGAGTCCAGATTGGTGCGGATGGCCTCAATTTTAGATCTAAAATAGGCTGCAAATTGCTCACTAGTGAACTCACTAGGACAGGGGTCCTCAACCTAAGGCCCTGGGGCCGGATGCGGCCCCTTAAGGTCCTGAATGTGGCCCCCGGGACCAATTGCAACCCCCCACCTACCCCCTGCTTTGCGAGCAAACCAGCCTCTACAGCTGCTTCTATTGCTGAGGCAGTTCAAAGCAGTGGGCAATGTCGCTTCTTCCACTCCCCCCAACTACCACCCAGATGATCAGCATGCTGGCTAGTGGGGCATTCAGAGTGGGAGGCCTACGGCAAGGTCCCCCACAGACACACACCTCCCACCCACCGCCCAGATGGTCGGGGCAGCGGGTGCAGCCGAGTGGGGCAATTTAAAACAGGAAGTCTGCGGCAAGGTCTCCTACTCCCTCCATGGCCCTGAGGCCCCACCACTGCTCCTCCTGCACCCTGCCCACCGGCTTGTGGTCCGGCCCCCAGTGGTGTCTGGGGCGTGGTGAACCGGCCGCTGTTCGAAAACTTTGAGGACCCCTGCACTAGGAGGAGGCCTGGGCTGACCAGGATTGGAGAGGTCTCGAACCACCCAGAACAACTCCACCTGGCGGTTCGAGGCCTCACTAATTCTCAGGGAGGCGCGAGATGTTCTAGTGTCCCTGATCGCATAAACATAACGGCTGGTCAGCTGCTTAAGCACAGCCTTATTCGCTGCTGTCTGATCCGTTCTCCAGCTGCACTCAAGCTTCCTACGTTCTTGTTTCATCGCCCGCAGCTCGGCCGTGAACAACGGCGAGGAGCAAGCTCCACAACGGAGGAAGCACTTGGGGGGCGATCCTGTCGACAGCCCCAGTGGCACCCACATACCACCTATCCACCAGGGCTTCAACTGGATCGTCAGCCAGACTGCCAGTGAGCTCCCTGAAGGCCTCCATGAACCGTGCAGGGTCCAGGAGCCTTCAGGGTGGACCCAAACAAGGGGAAAGCATTCCCTGCGGGGCGGGGCGGCGATCGACAGTGAAATTTTTAGCATATGATCTGACCATGATACAGGTAGGGGTAAGATACCTCCAACCCTCAGATAGGAATCTGATGATGCGGAGGTAAAAACTAGGTCCAAGGTATGGCCTGCACTATTGGTGGGGCAAACAACATGCTGAGATAGATTCATGGAAGTCATGGATTCCATGAATTCCAGAGCAGCTCCAGAAAGTTCCTCCTCGGCATGCACGTTGACGTCCCCAACCACCAAAAGGCGGGGGGACTTCAACAGGGCAGCCGAGACCAACTCCGAGATCTTTGGAAAGGATTGTGCTGGGTTGCGGGGAGCACGGTACACCAGCACAATACCAAAATTATCTTGCTGAGCTACCAATAAGTGAAGGCATTCTAACCCGGGACACATCAATGCCGCAGATCTGCTAATATTAAGAGATTCCCTGTAAACGATGGCCACCCCCGACCCGCCGACTCGCCTGCCCACTGGACCCGAAACCCGGGGGGGAGGGAGAAGCCCCCCCCCTCTGTGCCCACCCATGGTCTTGGTGATACATGCCAGGTCGGCTCTCTCATCCATGATAACATCGTGGATGATTGGGATCTTATTCTGAACCAACCTGGCATTAATGAGGAGGCAGGACAGGCTGGGGGCGCTGGCAGAGTGGCTCCCAGTTACGTGGCGGTGAGCAGGGGATCAGAACAGGGAACTGGCATCAACTGCCTGACCCGAGTTCTTCTTACCCGACTAATCCCCCCGCTCCGAGCGTACCTCCCACGGCCAGACACCACTGAAATTGTAGCCCCTGCCGACATGGTGACCAAAAGGAAAAAAACCTACAAAAGAACTACAAGAGATACAAAATGAATACAGATACACAGTTTACACAATTTGCAACTAATATAAAATAAAAAGAAAATAATGAAAAACAATAAAACAATAGGATAACATAAAGGAATAAAAATAAAAATAAAATAAATAAAATAATAGAAAAGATAATATAAAGGAATAAAAATAAAAAATAGAGGACAAACGGTGAGCCTCAGAGTCAAATGGGCTCCTTCCTGCGACGTCGTCAGTCGTGGCCTCCAAGCTCGGGTTGCCACCTCGATCTTTCAAAAGCCGACCAAAGCCACCGCCTCCAGCTTCAAGCGGGCTCTCCAGGCCTGGGGAGGGCCCCCCGGGAAACCTCCGCGTCCGCCGCCTTGAGGCCAAGCCGCCCCCATGAGGCAGGGCAGCAGGGGAGGTTCACAGAGTCATTGCCCACTTTATCTCATCATTGCCCACTTTATCCGGAGAGGGAGGGAGGGAGGGAGGGGTCCAGACCCACACAAGGGGGGGATGCACTGGGGGAGCCCTGGGGCCTCCTGCTTCTCTGCCCATGGGCAGAGGGCTTTTCTCCTGACCCCCCCCCCCACCTGAGAACTCATGTGGGAACAGAAATCAGACGGAAGGGGGGGGGGAAGTCCAGGTCCCATGGCTCTCTTGGCCGGTCCCAGCGGGATCCAAGGAAGAGCCCCACCCAAACTATGAACGTAGCCAGATAAATCCTGGACCCCCCCCGTCAAGCCCTCCCCCCTCCCCGCAAGTGCCTTTCAAAGAGAAAATTGGGGTAAGATACTAGAAATAGCTAAATAGACCGGAGGGGGGTGGATGATTTTCAGGACAGGTGGGGCCATAAGAAGTTTCTGATCTTGCTTCCGAATAATTTTCTTCTGAAATGAAGACTGAGGGGGAAAGAGGCCCGAGAAGCTGGTTTTTTTTTGGGGGGGTGGCTTCCCTGCACAGGGTGTTGTTCATCAGAAGTGGAAATAGATTCCCCTCCCCCCAAGAGCAGACCGTTCTGGGAAAGTCCTCCTGGCTGCCGTGCAAAGCGTTTTTTTCCCTGGTGTTTTGGTCCAGGGTGCACCATTCAGGGCCATTGGCTCTACAAAAGGCCCGTTCGTGGTTGCTGGATAGAAATCCCATCTCTCGGCCTCCCTTTTCAGCTGACCTGTTGTTAGAAGGGGGGGGGGGGGAATCTTCCAAGAGGGCCGGAGGTCAGGAGGTAGTCATGATGTAACCACAACTTTTAAAAATTCCAGGCTGGACTTCCCGTTATTAATTCGATTTGACCTTTTCAGCAGTCAGGATCCTTTGAGGAGGTGATTCCATATCCCCCCCCATAGCGAAGGGGATCTACTGAATCCAGGATGGGGATCCCTGCCTGAGGTGATCCCTTTGGGGTTCTGGGAAAGAGGTCCATCCAGGTAAGGGTCCCCTTTGACTCCTGGTTAAAGAGGAAGAAGGGTAGTTTTGGTTGCCCTGATGGGAGCCCCCCCCCGAAAGAAGCTGCCCCCCCATCATGCCTCCTCAAGAATGTTTTTATTTCTTTACTGATGGATTTCAATACATCTATAGACTACGACTCCTCTGGGTCATTTACAGCAGTGGTTCTCAACCTGTGGGTCCCCAGATGTTCTTGGACTACAACTCCCAGAAGCCTCCACCACTCGCTGTGCTGGAAGGGGTTTCTGGGAGTTGCAGTCCAGGAACATCTGGGGACCACAGGTTGAGAACCACTGATTTACAGGAGTTAAAACCTCTCGCCCACCTCGCCATATAAGCAGTGAAAGAAAAATGAATTATTGACAAACCCCCCCGTCCCAAGACAGCCACGGGCCTGGACTCTAAATCAGGCATGCTCAAACTTTGGCCCTCCAGATGTTTTGGACCACAAATCCCATAGTCCTTTGTCATTGGCCATCTAAGGTTAGAATTCTGGGAGTTGTGGTCCAAAACATCAGGAGGGCCGAAGTTTGGCCATGCCTGCTCTCGATGAAGGAAGGGGGCTCGTCTCCAGACTCCGGGGGGGGGAGCCTTCCCACCCTCGCCTGCCGTGTTTTGCTCTTCAACCCTTGGCGGGGCCGAAGGTTGGACCCCAGAGTTTCCGTTCTTTCCCTCTTCCTCTTCCAACGCCCTCCTCCACCCTTCGTTTGGGCCCCCGTCTCACTGTGGCCTCTCTGTGCCCAGGTCCTGTAGTTGCGTCCAGGGGGGGCACCTATCCTCCCCTCGTCCGTCCGCCCCGTTGTTGTTTTTCACGGCCTCAATCCTCCTCCTCTTCTATTGCAGTGACGGCGAAACATGTGGAGCCCGAGTGCCCCCGCGGCAGCCCGAACCCACTCGATTCGTTGCAAAGGGCCAACATGGCAATTTAACGTGAACACAGTGGTGCCAGGGAATTGGGGATGATGGGACCTAGTGTGATTTCCCCAAGCTGTGATATTAATCGCACATCCCGGCTTTGCATTAGACCAGGCATGTCCAAACTTCAGCCCTCTAGATGATTTGGACCGCAACTCCCACAGTCCTTTGTCATTGCAATCTAAGCTTAGAATTCTGGGAGTTGTGGTTGTGAGGGAAACTTCTCAGAAGGGAAGGGAAGGACCCCTGCACACACTGATGAGTGGCTGGAGAAACAAGGGTGCAAAGGGGAGATCGAGAAACAACCAGCATTGTCACCTGTGGAGAGGGTTATGTGGTGGAAGGGATACCAAGCCCCCTCCCCCAAAATAATTGAGCAACAGAAGGAAAGGGAGAAGGAAGTGGAACTGGAAAAAGGTGCAGAAGAGAGCGACCAAAATGATTACTGGGCTGGGGCACCTCCCTTTTGAGGAAAGGCTAAAACATTTGGGCCTCTTTAGTCTGGAAAAAAGGCACCTGAGGGGGGATATGCTTGAGACGTACAAAATAATGCAGGGCATGAGTCAAGTGGATCGAGGGAAGCTCTCCCAAAATACCAGAACTAGGGGACATCCACTCAAATTGAGGGCTGGGAGAGTAAGAACAGACAAAAGAAAATATTTTTTCACCCAGCGCGTTGT
>JAWVWN010001212.1:0-17722 GCA_037367305.1 Phrynocephalus vlangalii
GTTTTGGACCACAACTCCCAGGATTCCAAGCCTGTATTGCCAATGACAAAGGGCTGTGGGAGTTGTGGTCCCCAACATCTGGAGTGCCAAAGGTTTGCCACAAATCAGTTCATTATTGGTTCATTTTGTAGGATGGAAACGAATCATGGGGGAACAAAACATAACAAAACAAAACAAAACACTTTTTTCCATTTCGTGCCCATCCCTAGTGACTAAAGAAGATAAGTGTTATAAATTGACAGGGAAGAATACACTGAGACTGCATAACTGTCATTGTGCTAATGCAGACACAGAACCTTTGCTGGGAAAGAATTCTGCATGATGTCTGAGTCATTACAAGATACTTTAAAATATAAGGGCAGGTCTAGTCCTCTTTTTACTTTGGTTAGTGCATTCTTTTCTCTCAGTTTTCCTCCCTTGGAGCACCAAGTACAAAAAGAGGAATCATCGTTCATTCTTGTCCTATATCTAAGAACAATCAATAGTCCTTTGAGGGAACAATTTCTTTTGTGCCCAATGGCTATTTTATAGACTTCTGGATTGCTTCTTAAACTTATTATGCACTGATATGAACTCAACACTGCAAAGATTAATTTTAATTTCAGCCATAGGTTCCAGCTTTGTTCATCTCAAATCTCCACAGGCAACAGCAGGTTGCATTTTTCCACTTTTATCTTATCAGTACTATGGTGCTGCTGACACATTTGTCACTTTGTTCTTCTCCTACTTGAGACTACTGGATATTATTTGGATTGGATGTGATTGCTCTAAACAATGATGCCATGTTGGATGCCAAGTACTCTCCAAGGTTTTTCAGCTGGAAGGCTCTTTTCCCATTGTTTTTGCTTTGAATGATCAGCAATAACTACCTGCACTTTTTGCTTCTCATAAAACGACTGAAGTGCTCTAGCTTTGTGTGTTTTGAGTGCCTCATGATTTCTTAGTCTTTATTAATTTGCTTTAATGCTCTTTTGTTGGTCATTCTCTTGATCCAATAAATCCTTAGAATCCTGCAATAATTCCATGTTTGAAAGTGTCTAGCTTCTTTTTTTAACCAGGTGGGTTCTCTGGCTCCAAATCTTGCTGTGAATCCAAATTGTGTGCCTCCTGTCCTTTTTTACACTTCTTGAAAATTCTTCCATGTATCATTTTAAACAAAATCTAAGGCAAATATCTCATCAAACTTGTTGTTCTATAGTCATTACAAGCTTTCACATTTTTCTTTTAATGTAGTAAAGGCCAATCTCTGCTAAATTTCTCGAACAATTACTGCTTTTTAAATTTTATTGAAAAGATCCACTGATACATCTAAGTAATTGACTTCAAGGTTATCTTCAAACAGCTCTTTAATGTATCCCCTCCACACTATGATTTTACCCTTCAGGTCAAGTATCAGAGAGCTGCTATCTACTGACTACTAGTAATGGAGCTTCCTTATATCTGCATCATGGTTTTTCTGGCTTTCCTAATTTTGTTGCAGGTGTTCCTGCACAATTCTCTACATTTGATGTTTTCCTCTTCCTTTTGTCTCTCTCCTAAGCTTTTTAAAAATTTCAGTTCCTACTATTAAGGTTGCTGCTTGTCTCCTTTGATAATACCTATGTCAATTTAGGACAAGTTGCATATATGTTATGATCACCAGAATGCACAATCTTATTGATGCCTTTAGGAGTTACCTCCTTCATACTAGCATCAACTGTTGGATCCCATAGTTAGTTATTTTCTATTACTTTTTAGTTTTACTGCCTTGTATTTATTTTGAGGTAAACAACGGTGAAAAAAAGTTTATGCTCTGTGCCGATGGATATAATTTCTCAAGGATACAATTTCACTGACATAATTGGGCAACAAGCAAGCAAACAAAAGAGAAACAAAAATATTATAGCATCTCAAAGGCAAACTACTATATTTTAATGTGAGCTTTCATGGACAAATCCCACTTACAGCATTTTCACTGGCATAACATTGCTTTGGGACCTCTGCTTAATTAGGATATAATGTATGTGATTCCTCGCAGCTCATGTACAGTATTAAAGGGAAACTAGGGTAAGATAAGATAGAACTTTGCCAACTGGTCCACCTGAATGATATACCTGTGGAGTGGTCCATACATTAAATTAGGAGCAAAAAACAGGGAATTTTCATCTGCTCTGCAAGGTTAAATTGGGGCGGGAGAGGGGTGGAGGCCAGGAATTCAAGCGGAGAATGATGCATGATGCAACCTCATTCACATGCTTGAAAGATTTCGGATCACTTATTAAAAGGATAAAAACTATGCTAGCTTGAAGACTGCAGAATAATTTTAAAAAGCTTTTTCACTGTGTGCAAATTGTTAATGACTACAGAGATTTCTTAACTTGAAGCAACCCGCTTCAAAAACCTATGCATTTTGCTTAACTGCACAACAGTATATTGACCACTGGAGAATAATCAGTAATAAGTAAAAGTAACAGACAGGAAAGAGAAGGATTATAAGCTAGAATAATAAATTCTGAAAAGTTTGAGGAAACACTGGCAGTAAAGAGGAGTTCCATTTCACCTGTTAAGACTTTTTGGACATTCTTAAAGAATATTTGAAAAGTCCAAACAGGGTTCAGAATGAGGCAGATCAATACTGTAATGCTGTTTTACTAAATTCTTGTCCTTATGTTTAATTGCATTTAATTTCTTATCCTTTGATAATCCTTGCCTGCTCTAAATCGATTCCTAAATTTGAAGCCTGTCTTGGGTTATAAATAAAATTACAGTAATGCCTTGTAAGACCAATGCCCTGCAAGATGAAAATCTTGTAAGACCAATGAAATTACGGGGAAATAGGGTTGCTTCACAGGACAAATACTCCCTATGGGATGCCTTGCAAGACAAAAATCCATTCCACATGTTAAAACAAATTCCCATAATGCATAGCATTCAATGTAGTTTTGGGAGGGGTGGGATGAGTTTTTTCATCAAGTTTTGGAGACATTCTGGTCATTGTTTTGCAGCAGTTTTGGACTTTCAGAACTTGAACTTGCATTGCTTTCCATTGTACTTTTGGCAGGAATGACCAGGTTTTTTTCCTTGGTGCTTGCTTTTGCTATCCTCTGCCTTGTTTTTCATTGTACTTTTGGCGAGAACAGTTTTGCTGCTTGCTTTTATTTATCTCTACATTGTTTTTGATTGCACTTTTGGAGGGAATGGGCTGGTGTGTGTGTGTGTGTGTGTGTGTGTGTGTGTGTGTGTGTGTGGTGTTCTGAGGTGGGTGGGTGCCTTTAAAGTGCACTTTATAAAGAGGGCTGGGGGGAAAATGGCTTTTTTGGTCTTTTTTTCCAACCGCTGGAATGGATTAATCCGTTTCCCATTCATTTCAATGGGAAACCACATTTTGTAAGATGATTTTTTTGTCAAATGAATTGATGTGTAGAACGAATTAAATTCATCTTATGAGGCACCACTGTAATTCATTATCTCCCTTAGATATGATGAACAAAATGGCTGTTGAGAAAAATGAAGCAGTTTTAAATATGCCTTTCCCACCCTCTACCAATCACTCTCCTCCATCTGCTCCTCCTCCTCTGTTCTAGTATCAGTATTGATGTTTTAATATTTTCAGTTTTCCCTTGTGCGTAGTCACATCAGAAATTATTTTACTTGTGTATGCTGTGTAATATACTAACACCACCAATTTCACATTTAGTTATTTCTTATAAGTTATGTATTTTATTTCATTTTGGGGAAGTCTCTGTTTTATTCCATCATTGGAAATTGTAGCAGTCCTGCTCTTTAGGTAAAACTTTGCCAATAGAATTTATTTCCTTCTTCTTTGGATTCTTACATAAAGATTACAGATCCTGGACCACTGAGGGCTTGTCACATTTGAAATGTCATTGAGTTAATAAAAGTTAAGGCCTTCCCTTTCAAAATATTCTGTGTCAGAAGTAGCTATTGCCATTTTTAGCTCTGCTTCTTGCTCTACCTGTCACATATGCCCTTCAGCGTAGTAAATGAATCAAGGGAGTGTGTAAGGAACATTAATAAGCATTTAATTGATTGGTGACACAACTGGCTCATTTCAAGCCAAGAAGAGACTACATGTGCAAACAGAAAAAACTGGAATGATGAAGTTCACTGGACCTAGTACACATCTCTCCCTTCATCTCTGCACCTCGTGGCGCAGTGGTTAAATTCCTGTACTGCAGCTAAAACTGTGCCCACAACCTTGGGTTCAATCCCAGGTAGCCAGCTCATGACTGACTCAGCCTTCCATTCTTCCGAGGTTGGTAAAATGAGTACCCAGCTCTTTGGGGAGGGAGGAATGTGTAGCCTGCATAATTAAATTGTAAACTACAAAGAGAGTACTTGAAGTGCTATGGGGTGGTATATAAGCAGAACACTTTAAGCAGAAAACTTTATAACATAAATGTAGAGGTTATTATCTAAAGAGTTGTGCACTAATGTTACTCCAATACACTTTGATTCACATTACAGGTTTCTGATTAAAAATTCCCTCCACCTAATTAATTAAACTCCCACCCTCACAAGAGAAAACAAATAAACATGAGGATTTCAAAGTTTAAGCATACACTATTTGATTTAAAATGTTGACATTTTAATAATTGTATGGACACATACAAAAGAAGCAGAGGAGAAATTCTAGCACAACATCAGTAACGTCCATTCCAACATTACCTTCAGGCTGGACCAATTTACACCCCATTCCCATTCCCTGGATACCATGGCAAAGCTATAAAATGGACATCTTAGGAGCTTCCCTCCTTCCATCCTGAACACACAGAAAATCTGTTGACTACACCCAAGTCATTATATATAATCCCATCTGCTCAGACCTGCAAGACCAAGACTCCAAATTAATGCATTTACTAAATGCACTTGTCAGAATACAATACTCACTCGATATGGTTAAAAAACAATGGGACCCATGAAAGAGCTGACTCACCAGATTCCCCCTGATTCAAGAGGTGCGCTCTAGTGTGTCTCACTACATTAAGCAACAGGATTCCAGCCACTATCTGTATAGTCACTTGGTCGTGGAGCATGTGTAAATAGGAATGTTTGAGGAAATGGATTTGATTCCTGAAAGCTCTCATTTGAATACAACAGTTAGATTTTAAGGTGCTACAATTTATTTTCTCTTTATTTTTCTGTTTTTATCTGAGGGTTTTTTTAATGTTACTTTTCTAAATTATAACTTTCTGGAATTCCACATAATCTCTACTCTGTTTAAGGGAACAGGAATTGATCAGTACAAGATACCACCAAAATACTTCCCCTGTATTAATTTCAATTTTAAGAGGGCAATTTGGGAGTTCAAGTAGCCAGTTTAAGGTCGTCTCAACCTTCCAACCTTCCGAGGTTGGTAAAATGAGTATCCAGCTTGCTGAGGATGCAAAGTGTCCCTTGCATAATTTTGTTGTAAACTGCCAAGAGACTGCTCTAGCACTATGGGTGTTATGTAAGTTGAAATAATAATATCACAATACATGAAAAAAAAAAAGGTGACATGGCTTGAGAAGCTGCATAGAAAGTCGACTCCAAAGCTGTTTTCCAATTTCCATGGATATTGAAACTAGCAGGAAGCACCAGAGCTATCTCTTATCCGGAAGAATCTAGTAAAGTAATCCAGTCACACAGATACACACATAATTATCAGATAATTGATCATGTTAGGTATGCTGATATAAACCAAAGCCACTTAAAGAATAAACAAAAAGTCCATTTCAGGTATTTACTTTAAAGTTGTAGTAGGATGAATTATGTTTGTAATTATCTGTCTGTTATTTGTCTCCTTCGCTTTCAACTTTCAGGAACTTAGAAAATGAAAGAGGACAGCCACAGAGTGCAACACAGATTAGCTGGATGTAAACTGGAAAGTAGGTCAGGATGTACATTCTCAAGCATGGCACTTAAAGCTACAGAACCCTGTGGGATTCTTAAAGATGGAAAAGTGCAGCAAATTGACTTAATGCATAAAATGGAATGGAGAATGGTCACTGGAATACGAGCATGAAAGCAGCTCTCTGAACTTTAATGAAAATGAGCTGTCACAGGACATTCTAATTCCAATTTATGGTTTTACTTACTTGCTTTTCAGTGATTATTTTTCTTGAATCCTGAGCCTGCTTCTAGTGTGGAAAACCACTTTGTGTCTCCTAAAGCATTCCCCAGCATACTTGGGTCATGCACTCCAATGAACACATCATTAGAACGGTGGTGACCATGCAGCTAATTGGCCACCCTAGCAGTGACTGATCATCAGTACGCATCCAGCCCAGTTTGCTCGCTGGAAATCTATGTTAATAAATGTTTTGATACAAAATTGCACATACTAGATGAATTATGTCCAGATTCATAATGGCTCACCTAGTAAGAAGTCTGGACATGTCTGCTTTAAGGAAAGGATGATAACCAACATTAAATTCTCATAATTCAGAAAGTCTTGAATAACACATTTAGGTGATTTATTCCATCAATGTCACCCAAAAGTGCCATAGCTTCCCACAGAAGCACACTGTTTTCTGACATCAGGATTTACCATTCAGTGGATCAGACACGTATTCACTGGTTGAACTGCAGGGGAGTCACATAATATAATATTAATCAGGATTTGAACCATTGAGTTCTAATAATATAGGTAACTCAGGAAAGGACTGTGGTGTTTCAAGAATATGATGATCACAGATAATCCTTTAAGCATCCTGCTACTTACATTACATATATCTATTTTCTGAATCTATTTTATATTTCTGTCGATATTGGTACAAAATTGAGTCTCACTATTTTCATTCTATTTTCATTTCATTCATTCAGTTCTACTCCCAAGCGTCAGTATATAGGGTTGCTTTTGTTTATAAAAACGTGAAATTGATTCTAACTGTAATTCTCTATCCCCATCTTCACTCTCTATAAATGGGTTTGAAGATAAGTCTGAATAATAGCACTTTGTTCCTAAAGGACAAGAAGAGGCAAAAATATAAAATATGCCTTCTCTGTAATAAAATGGAAGATGTTAAGAATACAAATCTAAAGTACTTCTAGAACAACTGTTAATTTTTCAGAGCATAAAGTATTTACAGATACACCCTGTTGCACCATAGTACATTTGCAAAATTTAAAATTTTCAGTAAGTTTTACAATTTGTTGCGTCATCATTTCCAGCTTCTATAGCAGCCCTCTGAATTAATAACACCCACAACATCCTATCATTAACAGTCTGGATCTAGTCCCACAAACTAGACACCATGGTTTCCTTCATACAGTCAGTCTACCTATAGTCTGAAAGTGACTCTTTGAGTCCTCATAGAAGAGCTTCACCCATTGGAAAGCTCTTCTCACTGTTCTTCTCTATGATGTTATGTGGCATGCAATCAAAAGAAAGAAAGAAAGAAAGAAAGAAAGAAAGAAAGAAAGAAAGAAAGAAAGAAAGAAAGAAAGAAAGAAAGAAAGAAAGAAAGATGGAGAGAGAAAGAAAGAAAGAATATAGAAGAAATGATGCTGGCAATTGTTTTTGAAGTCTCACCAGTGACTGTATGGTTTAAAACACAATTATCTAGAATCACAAGGTTCATTTTCAGAAGGACTTCACAAGTCATTTTAAAAGGATTTCATGGGGGAGGATGGAGGAAATCATTTGGATCTTTATGAATAGAAAGTGAAAATGGAGAATGAAAAAGAAGATAGCTTTATATTTAGTAACATTTGGAGTACATGTACTTCTCTTCTATATGTAAATATCCACGAACAGTTATGTACTTGAAAATTGTCAGTCTCTGGTTGCACAACTTATCACAACTTTTGCATTTTCTTATCTCCCTTATTTTGAGTGAAATGAAAAAGTTACTTCATTCCCAAGTAACAAAATACTGGTATGACTTTCTAATTTAGAAATGTGTGTAGGGGGAAACTGTCACAATGATGAATCTACCAGAAGGCCCCATGGGTAAGAAATAATCTGTGGCCTATATAGTAGGAACACAGACCCCCCCCCACCCCCGGATCACATAAAAGGACTATGTGTATATCCAGACAAGAACAGGGTGTGATGCCACCCTGCCACTTGCGTTCTTCAGCAACTGGCATTCAGAGGCATGTGGAATTAGTAGCACATGCCTCTCGGCAAGGCTCTCTCATTTGTGTACCGTTTTCTTTACACAACCAAAGGGCTCTGGCGATCAGCCACTTCAGTTCTGCCACAAGAAAAGTGCACAGTGCTTACCTTTTTCAGTCTTGTAATGGGTAGAAGGGACTTCTGGACTTCTGAGGGGATGTTTTCTGGGGGTCTGTTTTCAATCCAAACAATATCATGTCATCTATAGCACTACTTATTTAGTTTATTTTCTATGGCACAACAGAACACAGATTATAGTGAGGGATTAGGGAGTAATTCCACTGGAACCTAAATTTTAAGTCATTATGCAATCCTTGAATGCCACGTGTCCAGATCCAAAATGCATTGTATTGGGGACTGAGTCAACACTTTCCAGAGAACAGCCTCAAATGCTCCCTTTTGCCCATCTGAGAATGTTCCAGCAATAGTTTCTAGCAATAGGCATGACTTCAAAGGCTGAGACTTCATGTGTCAATGTTTTTTTGCACCCAACGTTCCAATTTATCTTTGTACACACTACCAAGATGTTGCCCTCTGATCTTCCGTACCATGACAGGGAAGATCAGAATAAATATAGACCCCTAGCCTTAAGTAGATTTTACAAATGAAATTTTGGAAATAAAATTAAGCACAGTTGCTTACTTCAGGTGACGTTGGAGATTTTGGATAGAAAACCTCTGCAATACGGAAGACAATTGTCATGGAGAGGTGAAAGCCTATGGCACATATACAGTTTTCCAAACCATGGCCATCTGATCTGAGAAAATGTCTTATACATGGAAGAGCTAAGTAGTTTTCTTTAACACCTGTTTTATATAGATTGCTAAATCTTTCTTCTTCTAGCTCATGACATTTTTTCCACAGTGAACATCAAACAAGTTAAATAAAAAGAATAGAAAAGATGTTAAAAATGTCTGTTTTAATACTGAAAGAATCAGTTAGACAGAGATTGTATAGCCATATTCTTTTAATTTGAAGATCACAGCACGTTTTCTCTCAGAGTATGTGTGTGTGCCTATGTGTGCAATACAGTCATATTAAAATCAATGGGTTTCAAAAATTTGGACTAAAAATCTAAAACAGAACATTAAATGGAGCAGTCATGTTTCATAAATACAAACCCAGTATTTTATCAAATAACAAGAAAAGGTAAGATCACACATAATGAATTAGTATCAGAAACACCTATGTTTCAAATGTGGTACAAATTTGAATGAGTCCTTTGTCTGCATAGCACAATAGCACAATCATGTATCAATGGCAAAGTTAACTTGGAGTATGTTTCTCTAGGCTTTCTAGGCAGAAAATGCTTTTCTTGCTTGTTTGTTTGCTTGCATTTGTTTTAATGAGGGAACGGTCAGTTATTCAACCTTACTCCTTTAATCTCTCGTGGTACAGAGACAGGTTTGCAATTTCCCCTACTGATGTATTGACTGTCTTGTTTGAAACTCCTTAGAGGTACAGTCCATATGTACATTAAAAACATATTTGATACTAGTGAATATGCCAATTAGAGATAGAACAAATCAGAAAAATTGTGATTAATTTCAATTTACGATTCATCAAGGGTGATGAATCACAAATAATGGATTTATATTTTTGCTGATGAACTGGCTAATTGATTCATTGATTCATTTTTTAAATCTTAAAACTATATAAAACAGGTTCTAAGGCATCTAGATACACCCCAAAGTGTAGGAAAGATTCCCCTGCAAGTTTGGTGAAGTTTGATTTCTGGACATCCGAATTATTCATACCCAAAGAAAGTTATGAATACCCAATAAAGTCCTTTCCCAGGCACCTAGAGACACCAAAATTGTATAGGTGTTTCTCCCAACTCTCCTCTACAATCCCTCAGACATCTAAGTTATTCACTTATAAACAAGGGGCCCATAGGAAAGTGCCCTTTAGCAACTGGTGTTGTGAAACCCAAGCTTCACCAAACTTGGAGGGATTATAGAGGAAAAAAACAGAGGAAAGTTCTCAGCCAAGTTTGGTATCTCTAGGTGCCTGGAGGAAACCTTCCTGCAGGCACCCTCTTTGGAGGTACATAGCTTGGACATCTGAAACCCAGTCTTAACCACATTTGTAGAAGTTGTAGAGGAAAATTAGAGAAAGCATCCCTGCAATTTTGGTATTTTTATGTACCTTGTTGCATGGCCAATATGATGCACAACTCAGCCCAGTCCACAATGTTGATTTAGGAGATACTCCTTTAGACTTAGCTACTTGGAAAATAATTTAATTACCCTGTTTCTCCCCATTTCTTTAGACATAGAAATTTGGGAAATCTTCACTTATAAGAAGCAAGATGAATGCAGCCCTAATTTCAGTGTGTGCATCTATTCTAATCACACATTGTTTCTTTATTCAAAATTTCAACTTGATCCCAATATATGGATGTGGCATGGACAATCCGGGATCATTTTATATGTGATTTGTGTGCCATGTTATGCCTACCTCTCTTAAAACGTAAGGGGTTCTGAAGCCTGTAACCACATAATCTGGGATTACAGCATGCTGTGAAAAATCAAACCTTTGTCTTCAGAGTGTCTCTGGTTCACCCCCCCTAGAGCATTAACCTAAAATGTGGTGGGTGTGCTGTGACCTAACATGGTCTTTTTATCAAATGCTATCATTTTAGTCACTGAAAGTGTCAGAAGGAAGATTGGTCTGAACCACAGATAGCTACTATTACAGTAACTGATGTGTTTTCAGAGGAGTTTTAGTGGGTAATTCTGAAGCTGAAGAATGAGGGCCATTCAAAGGACTAAGATTCCACTGTCTTTGATTCACTTTTGTCTATTTCTGGAGCAGAAGATTAGGGAGCTCTTTTTCCCATCTTAGTCAAAGAAAGTCTATTTTTTCACCCAAGGGGGAAAAAAACCCTCTTTCTGTCTGCTCATTCAGTGTCTTCAAAAGCAGTGTAACATGAACATGATTGCTGGCATTTCACTCTGTCTCCTCGAATGTCCCCTATTCCTTTATATGACAGAGAACCATATTTCCCAAAAGGAGCTGATTCTTTTAGCTTGTGATCAAAGATCAGATGAGAATATTCATTAATTTTGTGTGCGTTCACGATACACAATGGGGACCACCACTGCTTCTGAAAATACAAGCACAATTTACCTGACTTCATGTGTACATATATTCATAAATTATCAACATTTATATATCTATTAGACCATTTTAATCTACTCTTTAGAATGACTATAGAGATGGGCATGAACTGGAAAACCAAAGATATGAATCACCTTGGCCCTCCTTTTTTTTATTGGAAGCTAATTCGTCTTGTAGTCATGGAAATACTCAAAATATTCACTTTAACCCTGAAATAGTCATTGTATAATTCTGGAAGATGCTTAGTAGATGTTTGCCAGAGAGATGAATGGTTCACAATCATTGGATTCCCACTAATTTCCAGTGGAAGACCTCAGGGACTGCATGGGGAGAGCAAGGGCAACACGGTATTTGGTGACTTTTTTTCTCTTAAAGGGTCAGGTACTGTTTCATAGCCTCTGAAGTCTCTTGTCTCCTAGCTTTGAATAGGTAGAAATTCAACCAGATTAGCATTTTTTTACTTAGCAGAATCATTTGCTTCAGGGCTGTGTGATTATCAATGGCATTTTAACTTGCTAGAATTAATGATTCCATATTTCTGGGCAGGCTTCCTCAAAGGCCAAAGACTATAGCACATGGGGAAGGGTGAATCTGAATAAAGCCCAGCTATGAAAGAAACTAACTAATCTTGGGCAGTGGAAGTTTATGTATGTCCTCCAAAGAAAGAAATCACAACATAACCGCCTGAAACTATTTGCATTCTCCAGCCATTCTTTAATTCTTTAATTCATGTGTAATGAAAAGAAAACCCTGATCTTTTGCTGGTCATTGGAGTGTCAGAGACATAGAACAAAGTGGTGACAGGCTGGATGCCCTACCTCCTGATGATGCCTAGAAGTAGAGATGGGCATGAATAAAAAAAATGGCGTTTCGTTTGTCGTTTGTCGTTTAGGGGGTCCATTTCGGTTCATTTCCATTTTTTGTGAATTTTTGCAAAAAAATCGTATTTGTTTTCGTTCGTTTCGTTACTGTTTCATTACCATTTATTTCAATTTTTTGTGATTTTTTAAAAGCTTTTAAGCAGTTCAATGTATTGCTGTAACGAAAATGAAACGGACGACAAAATTTCTGGTGTTTCTGTTCATTTCGTTTCATTTTAGAGATAAAATTCATTTGTCATTTTGTTGCATAACGAAATGAAAAAACGAAAACGGAAACAAAAAATTGTTCGTTTCGTGCCCATCTCTACCCAGAAGAACTTGTTGAAAAACAGCCCCGACAATTGCTTTGGTTTGGGTAAGAAGTGGTTAATTGATCAAAGGAGGAGTCAGGTTTTGGAATTTTCCCTTGCATGGTAACTACTTTATGAATAGTAATGAGCACATGAAAGGATCCTGTACACCATCTCGACTTGTAATCCAGAGATAGCATTATTATCATTGTTAACAAGTAAAGATTATGATGTTACAACAAAGGAACTAATAGCAAATTTTATGGCAGCTGCTAGATTAATTATAGCAAAAAATTGGAAGTCAAAACTAGAATTCAAGATGGAAGACTGGTATAATGAACTTTGGGATATAGCTATAAACGATAAACTGTCCTGCAGTTTAAAGGTTAAACGAGGAGAAATGAAAAAAGACATTTTCTACGATATCTGGGGTAAATTTTTAGATTATGTACTAGTCGAAGGAAAAGGGAAAGAGTCCACGAATATCTCACAACAATTCTGGAGAAGAGAACTTTAAGAAGACTACTA
Organism: Phrynocephalus vlangalii; assembly: GCA_037367305.1. Classification (NCBI taxonomy): domain Eukaryota; kingdom Metazoa; phylum Chordata; class Lepidosauria; order Squamata; family Agamidae; genus Phrynocephalus; species Phrynocephalus vlangalii. The sequence continues at coordinate 12,927 of JAWVWN010001212.1, forward strand.
GAAGAATAGAAGATGGAGCAACGGATAAGAATGTATGGATGGCCCCGTGGGATGGGGGTGCACTTATATTGTTTGTTGTAGTTTTTTATTTTCATTTTCTTATGTCGTTGTATGTAGTTTAAAATTTAATAAAAAAACATTTAAAAAAAAGAGATAAAATTCGTTTGTCATTTTGTTGCATAACGAAATGAAAAAACGAAAATGGAAACGAAAAATTGTTTGTTTCGTGCCCATCTCTACCCAGAAGAACTTGTTGAAAAACAGCCCCGACAATTGCTTTGGTTTGGGTAAGAAGTGGTTAATTGATCAAAGGAGGAGTCAGGTTTTGGAATTTTCCCTTGCATGGTAACTACTTTATGAATAGTAATGAGCACATGAAAGGATCCTGTACACCATCTCGACTTCTTCCATTGGTGTTGTCAACATTCAGGCTGCCCTTTGCTATGTAAAGTATGATGCCCTTTTTCCTTCTGGCAATGGTGGGACGATATTGTGCAGCTACATTTGCCCATTTCCTGGCTTTTTGAATTGTGGATACAGGAGCACAATACCCTCTACTCATGAACTGGAATATATTTTCAAGGACTTAATTCTTAACTCCTCCACTCAGGCATGGAATCGTCTGTCTGTGGGCACTGAGTCATAATGCCATATTCCATGCTGCAAGGAGTTAACTTGCTCATAGGGCATCTCTTTGCTTACACAGGTTGCCTTATTAAGTGCCAGTTAGCTTAGCTTGCCCTTCTTCCCGTGGTATTCTTTAGAGCCTAGCTTTTCTGCATGAAAGTGAGAGCACGGCTATAACAGGTCTTTACAATGTGACACTCTTTTCCTGCACCTGGGATGTGTCTCAAGCAGGGTCCAAGTAGTGGAGGAGGAAAGAGTTTATACTAAGAGTTTATACTAAGATCTTTTCTAGAGTTTATACTAAGATCTTGGCTGGATTGCAACACCATCATCATTAGGGAGGGGGTAGTGCTAAACAGCAAAATGGCTTAGAGAATATTTCTTACCCATATTTTGTGAGCAATACGTGAAGCCATGGAGGTCAGAATTAGAGCAGAACAAACAATGCTATTTCCATACGATGGGGTTTGACAAGGCAAAGGGAGATGAATGCTGTAATTATGTGTTGCTTAGCAAAGTGTGGGGATTATTTTTAAATCGAATTAATTACAGTTATAGCCCAAATATCTAAATACTAGTAGTTACCAGTAATTAATTACTTTTATAATAAAATTTTAAACCTCATGGCCCCATTTATCAAAAGTAACTCAGATGGTAACTCAGATTGTAAATACCAGAAATAGATAATACATAATAGCAACTATTTTCATTCAACCACATACAATCAATGTCACAGATCTACTTTGCCTTCTTCTCACCTGCTACTTTTTTGGGTAACATTTTGCATGAAAAAAAGCTTAGGCAGATTTGTGTGCATTCTTTGCTTTCTTATGAATTTTGGAATTGGTCTTATGGCCAACTAACTTATTTCTGCTTTACATATTATTTAAAAAATCTACCATAATCCTGCAAAAGGATTGAGTTATCACTCACTGTTATAGCATACTATAATATAGCTATCCCTTAGATATGAGGAAAAGGGATTAAACACTAATCAATTGTAACTATTTATTTCCATGTAAAAATCAATGAAACAAAACAAAAGACAAAAAACAGGTGCCACTTTTTTTTTGGTCTTTTGTTTTGTTTTGTTTTGTTTCTTTGATTTTTAACTGGAATTCTTGCACAGACTAACACAGCTGCCTTTTCCAAAACTTTTAATTATTTCCATGTGCTGCCATTTACGTGGTGGAAGTAAAAGTATTTTTATACAGCCAGGTTTTCTTGAAGCAAAGTAGTATAAATAAATGCAAATTGTTTCTGCACTGAACTCCAGGTAGCACTCATGCTTCCTCATTAATGGAGGTTGAATACCAGAAGAAAGTCAGGAAAAAAATGGTACAGTAATTGCATTCTTAAAGCAACCTCAAAATTACAGAATTTGAAAGCATTCCTCATTTTATTTGATCTGAGCCGTACATCATTGCACGGAATTTAGAGAATGAAGAAACCTGTCATGGGAACAAGCAATGCTCTCAGTCTGGCATTTCCCTTTCCTAGATCCAAAGGTGCAGAACGAATGAGAAATGTATTTGGTCTGGGTGGCTTCTTCCCACAATTGTTAGGAAAAGAATGTGGCACTGTGGTTTCCTCCATTCTTATGTATAGGGAGCTTTTGGACAATGGCTAAGAGGTTTTCCCTGTGCTGGGGTGACCTTTTGGCTCCTTGCAGGCATTTGTCAGCTGCATGTTCTTGTCTGGATCACTGTTATCTGGGTCTCTTCACAATTTCACCAGGGACTGAGACTATATATAGCATCATGACTGGCTTTCAAACAGGATTTAGATATGAAGAATCTCTTCAGAACGTCAGGAATCTTTATATCGCCAGGGGTTTGATCCCTGGTGAAACCATGGAGACTGACCAGACGAGAGTGATCCAGACAAGAGTATACAGCTGACCGATGCAGGCAAAGAGACAAAAGGTCATCCCAACACCGTTTTCAAGGTGGAAGATTCCAGTAATTCTAACTCTCAGATGCATTTGAACTTCAAGAGAGTATTGTGTCACACTGGCCATAAATAGCATCATCAACAGTCCCTTGAAGTGCTTAGTCAAACGGCGACATATGTTGTAGTTGGCTGTAATTTTTACAACTGAGAAGGGGAAATGTTTGCCTTTGGGTCCCATGTTGCTCTTTATGTCATTTTTACTGTTGCCCCTTCCTCCCTATGTCAAACCAACAAACAAACAAAACAATGCACCTTTGGAATGGGTTACTGCTCTCCTGTATTGTTTAATGCCCCCAAATACCAACGTTCAAACCTGGAAGTAGGATTCTACTTATTTATGCTTCCTCCCCCCCCCCCCCGGAATTTCTTGAAACTAAACATTGACCCCCTCTCCCTGCCAAAGTTGTTCACTCTCAGCTTTAAGAAAATTGAAAACATCAGCCAGTATTTATATTCCTGTTTTTAAGTGGAGGAGGGATTGAGGCAAAGAGAAAATAGACAGCTTAAGCTCATGTATGACCAAGATCATTAGGAAGAATCAGAGATTTTGTGACTTCTAGCTATGCCACATCTTTGTATTATATTCTTATTATCTGACTGATTATGTATTTCTAACTGGCTTGCTGGTGCTTTTCTACAAACATGGCTTACTTTGTAGCCATGTATCTAGCCTTTCATTAAGATTTTAAGCATGTTTGAACCATTCTTTATTGTTCATCTGTGGCATTATAAAACTATGATTGGCATACTATGGGTTTGTTCATCTTGCAGCATGAACTCCTAGCTATTTATTTACCTGTAAAGTGTTGTTTTAAGCAACATTAATTGTACCACATGTCCAAATCATTTCATTACATTTCCAAATTATTACACAAAATAACCTAAAATAATATATATATCCTTTCACATGTTGTAGTTCTAAAATCTAAATCTCTTTTTAAACTATTTTCTCTCTCTCTCTTTCTCTCCCCACTCATTGTCTTTTCTCTCTCATCTCTTTATACAATTGTGAGTGTGTTTGAATGCTGGGCTTTTCATATTGAATTGCAGCCCCATTTTACTGCTTTTGTGTGCCTCCACTATTCCAAGGTCTTCAAAGCAGTTCAGATCCAATCCAGGAAATGTCAGATGAGCCACAAGGAATAAAGAGAAATCCTTTATCTTTTATTCTTACATAGCCATTTTTAGTGAGGGGTCAAGAAAAGATGAATATTGAGTAGTAGTTTCTTCCTGTGGTGTCTCAGGTAGAAGCAATTCAAGCATCTGAAATGAAACTTAATATACTGCACCTTCCTATGTCTTTACAAATAATGACATTTTTCAAAGAAAGCTTTCTCTTGAAGATTGCTCTCAATGCTTTATATATATATTAATATACTTAACATTAATACAGTGTTTTGGACTGTTCAGAAGTTTCTGCAGGCATTAACTTTTTTTGGCTCTTGGCCTATATGTTGGTCCCCACACATTTTGGTAGCCTCCACAGCCCCTGCCACCACATTGTTGAACTGGCTAAAACAGTGGTTAGCCACCAAGTGGGCTACTTTTTCCCATGTAAATGAAGCCTGTGACTGACACATGTTGTTCCTAAACTAGACTGTGCTCCTGTGACACTTTACAGAGCAGACTACACCAGAAGAACAAGGCATGTGAACCCCCAGCTTGTTCAGCCATAAAAAAGCAGTGGAGAGAAAGAGGGTGGTAGTGGTGGTGGTGGTGGGACTACTGCAGTTGTGCTATCCCCAGTCTGTACCAGCTCTTGACTCCAGGATGTTGTCCACCCTGTCTTGCAAGAAGTAAAATCAGTATTATTCCCAGATAGCAGGTGAAGAAGTAGAAGCCGAAAGACAAAACAGTATGTAACCCCTTCCTGTATATTGCACCATAAGAATTAGTAGCAACATAAAAATTATGGTATCTGACTGTCATTGGGGATATAGATACACAGAATTCCATTTATCCCACTAATCTGTCTTAATTTGAGATTTTGAGATTTTGGTTTTTTTAGAAAATACTATGTTGTAAGAATTGGGTCAACCTTATTTAGCTGAAATCCAGTAGTGTGTTGTAACACTGGGGCCATTGAATCCATTGAACTCATGGAGAAGCTTAAAGATAAAGCCATTTCTCTATTTGTCATTGGTACAGGTTACCAATGTTTGTGAGGTAAAAGAAACCAGGATATGTTTTCAAAAAAGCACAAAAATTTAACAGAA
>JAWVWN010001214.1:0-12989 GCA_037367305.1 Phrynocephalus vlangalii
CCACTTGGAATTAATTCTGCATGCAACCCCAAGCAGAATTTCATTTTAATGAAGTGTACCACTTCCTTATCCATTCTTGAGTCAGAAACTCCTTGTCCCAGGGCTGGCCCATGATATTTTGCCCCCTGGAACAAAAGAGAAGGTGGTAACTTTGGCCATTCTATGTACAAACACTGTTGGGACCGGTGGTTGAATCTTACTCCAGCATTGACACAACAGTATTGCCCTTTGCATCATTAACAGCATGCCAGCTTAAGGCACAGGACAGACCATGTGGTACCCAGCTCTCTCCTCCAACACTTTGCTGCTATCATTCAGCATCTACCACATGAGGCAACTGGTTCCTTCCCCTGAATGGCTGGCATGCTCCTGTTTTGCCCTTATCTTTAAAGCTTTCCATGTCCTTACTTTTCCATTGTTCTGCTAGTTCCACCACTTTCAGCTGTCCAGAGAGCCCTCCTGTTCTATCAGAGGATGTTTTCCTTTGTGTGTGTGTGTGTGTGTGTGTGTGTGTGTGTGTGTGTGTGTGTGAGAGAGAGAGAGAGAGAGAGAGAGAGAGAGAGAGAGAGAGAGAGAGAGATTCTCATGTTTTGAATGGCTGAGAGCTTGGGAACAGAGATGGGACTGAAGTAATACATGCCCCTCTCAACATAACTTGGCTGTGTAGGGAAAATCCTTGTCCTGTCTCCATGTCAGAGTGACCTAATGACATGCAGCAAAAGCTGAATGGCCCTGTTGGCCAGGGATGAAAAGAGGGACCACGTAACTGCTGCATAATATTAATTCTGGCCCATCTCTACTTCGGAATGTTACCTTTTTTAGTACATTTCCCAGCATCCCTAACCAGCATGGCCATTTGTGTTTAAGATGCCATAAAACTTATGTTTTCTATAGAAAATTGGCTATTGAAGCAATTAGAAAGGTGATTTCCTCCAAGTGTTTTGCACAGCACTCCAGATTGCAATTTGAGGGAATGCAACTCCAAGGCCATGTGCAGCACCACTTCTCCAACATCTTTCTGCCATGACCTGCCATCTGTCTCCTGAAGGATCTGCTTCACGTTGCTTCATGGATGGCCCAATCCTTTGGCCTGGCTACAAAATGCCTTAGACTGGCCCTGTTCTTTAGTTGTGTTGAACCTATTTTGTTTCTGACAGGCTCTCTTTTACACTTTGTCTGAGCAATGATGTTCAAAGTCAACTGAACAGATTTAGGTAAATTTGGAGCACAAATTCTACTTTGAACACGATTCTAGCATCTGGCTTCATCGCTTAAGGTTTTACTGGACCTTGATATTATGGAATATTTAAAAAGATACCTGGCATCCCGGCTGTGGGCTAGATGGAGGCCTGCTGACTCATGCTGAACATTTGCTGAAAATATGTTTAAAACAAATCCATCTTTTTACATGTAAGATACAAGTAGGTATAAAGAAAAGACCTGTTGCTTCTATTTATTCTATAATTTAGCTATAGATTTGAGAAATGATTCAAAAAACAAGCAGTTGTTGCTGGCTTATAGACTAAAGTCTTCCCATTCCCTGGTAGATTTGGTTTATTTTAGTTTGTGTTTGGAATTCAGGTGATAGTTTCCATAATGAGCTGTTGAAAGAGAAAGGAAAATAATGGAGTATCTCTGGAGCAAATTACCAGCTAAGTTACTACCAACCAACCCAGTAGCAACCAATTCCTCCATCTCTGCCTCAAAATGTTGACGAGAGCCACATCTCTGCACTCAAGTCTTTTTCTCCATTTTTGTCCAGTCAGTCATCAGTTAGAGAGATTTAGTCAGTCAGCAAGTCATGTAGTGAGTCATTCACAAAGCTAGTTGAGGTCTGCTGAGCTCTGTTCATGTAAACCAGTCATTATTTTTCTGCAGAATGCTATTTGTTTTGATCTACGAAGAACTGTGAGTAAAATGAACGTTTTTTAATCCTTTTCTCTTGCCAGTATTCCTGACTGTATTATTAAGGCAGTAGGTGCCATTTGAGAATTAAAAATAAGGACTGGTCTACTGAGGGGAGACTAAAAGCTACTTTTGGCCTGGACTTTTATTTGCTTCATCGCTAGATGCATTTAAGCCAGTGGTTCTCAACCAATGGGTTCCCAGATGTTCCTGGACTGCAACTCCCAGAAGTCTCTACCACTTGCTGTGCTGGAAAGGATTGATGGGAATTGCAGTTCAGGAACATCTGGGGACCCACAGGTTGAGAACCACTGTTTTAAGTCCTATTGTGCCAAATCTATTTTTGTGCAAACTCCTGGATTCTAACATTATGACAAAGGAGAAACCTCTCTATTGTCTTCCTCCACATAATGTATAATTTTATGCACTTCCATCATGTCCTTCCTGCAATTCCCTGCCTTAGAGAAAGAGAGAGAGAGAGAGAGAGAGAGAGAGAGAGAGAGAGAGAGAGAGAGAGAGAGAGAGAAATACTCTGAAACATATCAATGTTTTCCTATAGAGGAGTAGATCCAGATCATGATAATTCTGGTTGCCCTTTTCTGCACTTTTTCTACCCTTATAGTATGAAGAGCAATATACAGAACTGTATCCTGTTTTTCCATCATGGCTACTCCACAGTTTTGTACAAGGACATGATATTGACAGCTTTCCTTGGGGTTGTTCCCCAGCAGGGATTTTTCCCCCTTTTCACAAAAACTGCCCACTAGATCAATGTTTTGGACTGAAATGGGGTTTAGTTCAGAAGTGATGCTCCCTTAAATGTCTGCTTTATTCCTTTTGCTTTTCTCTTAACCTTCAGTTAGACTCTTGCTTGGACTTCCAGCTGACATTAGTATCATTCAATCGTCACACGGCATGCTTGCCCACTGCTTCTCTCAAAATCGCTGGTATTATCCAAACCATCTGCCATTCTGATGACCTCACTTCATCTTCTGCCTTTCTTTTTTCACAAAACAGTTATCTCCTCAGATCTGTTTCGAAGCCTTTGAAGACTGAGCAGAACATCTTTAACACTTTTGAGCATTTCATAAACACACGTATCCATTTCTGTTTTAAAGCTGGCCTGGAAATCAGAACCGGAACATTCCAAAGAGGAACCCCTGGCTTTATCCCCATATTTATTTAATAAAACAGTATGATTATGAATAAGGTCACCTCAGGAGGAAGCCATGAAAACCTCTTCCATGACAGTTAAGAAAAGACAGCCCTGTACTAAATATAAACATTTTTCAGAGAGACGATGTTGTTTTGCTTGATTCTGGTTTCCCTTTCCTTTATGATTAATATGGAATTTGCCTGCAAAGGCCACAAGACTTTTTGATATTTCCATTGTTTTCATAATGTCACACAAATGGAAACAGTTGGGGTTAAAAGACATGGCACAAATTGGTTCTACCTGGGATCAGCAATAGGCCAGGTCAACAAGTGAAGTCCAGGTGAGAAGTGCCCAATATACTATTAAAGAGAAATTCAAGTTTAAATAACAGACATAAAATATCCAGCATCCTCTAATGTCATGCTCTCCAAGGTATGTTAGAACACCACTCCCATCATTCCAGTTAGCATGGTTTATAGCAGTGATTGGAGTTGAAATCTGAAACATATGGAGAACACTAAGCAGCTTAGAATTATATATCTTATTTTTGTGCCATCAAGTTGCTTCTGTTTCTGAATACAGTGGTACCTTGTATAAAGGAATTAATTCATTCCAAATAAAATCCTGTTAAGCAATTTTTCCTTTATACAATTTTCCCATAGGAATGCATTGAAAACAGAGTAATCCCTAATCGTTTTTTTTTTTTTTTTTTAAATTTTTTTTATTGACATGAAAAAAGACAAAATAACAATAATAAACAATTAAAAAAAACAGTAATAGACAATCATAAACAATACAAAGTGCCCCCCACCCCCAAGAAACCGTCGGTATTCTTGCATCTTCTCTTTCTTCTTCATCTTTTTTTTTTCTTTTTCTTCCAATAGGCTTCTTAAGGCCTTTACGCCAGAACTGTGTTGGGTTATAAGTTGGTTGTATCCCTTTCCCTTTTAATAATACATGATCTATAAATTTCCCCAAACATCATAGAAAATATCTTTTTTATTTCACCTCTCAAAACTTTTATATTACAAGATAGTTTATCATTTAACGCTATGTCCCACACTTCCTTATACCATTCAGCAATTTTAAGGTCTGATTTCAATTTCCAGTTCCTAGCAATAATCAGTCTAGCTCCTGTCATAAGATTTGCTATTAATTCTTTAGTTTTCACATCATATTCATTAATAGATGGTAATGATAACAAAGCAATTTCCGGTACACATTTAATATCAGTTTGTATTATTTCTCTTATCTCCTCAATAATCTCTTGCCAAAACTTTTGAACTATTTCACATTCCCACCATAAATGAAAATAGGTACTGTCTTTTTTTCGCATTTCCAGCAGAGCTTAGAATATTTGGGATTCATTCTATTCATTCTGACTGGAGTCATATACCATCTTAAAACTAGTTTGAAGTAGTTTTCTTTTATTCTGACTGATAATGACCGTAGAATCCTCAAATTCCAAATTCTTTTCCATTCGTCATTATTTATTTCTTTCTCTATGTCTTGTTTCCATAGCTCTCTTATTGTGTCCTGTTCCCTATTCTCAAATGAATCTTGAATTATTTTATATAATTTACCAACTGTTCCTTTCCCTGTATTTCGTTTCTCTGAGTCATATGTTTACAGAAATTGGTCAATTTTGTATATCCTCTAAGTTGTGTATTTCTCCTAATCCATTCTTTCGTCCAGCTTTCTAATGAGCGTAATTCAACCAGGACAATTCCTGAGTTTGCAGAATACGTTTAATTTCTTGTTTTGATGTCATCTTTTTAATCCAATCTTTTAGTCTTGCCACTTTCCTTAATTTAAATAAGTCTCCCAATTTCTTCATGTTCGTGGGGAAATTTATCTGATCGATCACCGCGCCAAGCGGGGAACCTACCTGTATCAATTTCTTTCCATACTTTTTCCAAGTGAGCAATAGGGAACTTAGAAGAGGATTTTTAATTGGGTAACTTTTCCTTTTTGGGGGGAAACTAAACACATATTTATTTATGTCTTCATTTAGTTCCTCTGATTGAAGTTCCCACCATATTAGTTTTTGAGGTTTAAATAGTATTTCCCCCAAGGAGCTAAGCTGATTAGCTATGTAATACATTCTAAGATTAGGTATACCTATACCTCCCTCTTTTTGAGATCTGTACCATAAGCTTTTATTTATTCGTGCTTTTTTTCCACCATTGCAGAATTTATTTAAAAGATCTTGATAAACTTTAATTTCAATTTCTGTATATTGAATAGGTAACATTCTAAAAAGAAAATTTATTTTAGGAAGTATTTTCATTTTTACCATTGCTATTCTACCAAACCATGATAAGTTTAATTTGGAGTAATTTTGTAATTTATTTCTAATCTCTTCCTTTATTTTTGTGTAATTCGTTCTTTCGTTTTGCTAATGTCTTTATCTAAAAGTATCCTAGGTATTTTATACATTTACAAATTTTCAGTTCGTAATTGGAGATCTCTTCCATGTCTCGATTTTCCTGATTGAAAAGCATGATTTCTGATTTCTGCCAGTTGACACATAATCGGTTGTTTCACCAAATTCCTTTAGATGTGCTTTTATTTTAATATATTTTCTACCGGATTTTTTATTGTTAACAAAGCGTCATCGCAAATAAACTGATTTTTATCTTGCCTTCCTTACCCATACCCTTTTAAAAAGTTGGTCCTCCCTTATTGATTAGTAGTAGCTCTATCACTATGCAAAACAGAACTGGCGATAAAGGACATCCCTGTCTTGTTCCTCGGCCTAGGGTAATTTTTTCTGTCATCCCATCATTGACAATGATTGATGAGGTACTATGAGAATAGAGTTGGTTTATTACACTTAGAAATTTTTCGCCAAATCCCCATTTCACTAATAAAAGTTTTAACGCAGGCCATTGGACACAATCAAAGGCTTTAAATAAATCTAGAGACAAAATGCATGCTTTATCCTGTGATCTTCCCATCTCATAAAGAACATTCAAGACTCTTCTTACAGTGTCTGACATTTGTCTACCTTTGATAAAGCCCGTTTGGTCTTCTTTAATATATTTGTCTATAAATGTGTACATTCTTTTGGCTAGAATTGCTGTAAAAATCTTGGCATCTTGATTTATAAGTGATATTGGTCTGTAGGATCCAACATCTGTTGGATCTTTATTAGGCTTGAGAATTAAAATAGTTAAGGTATGTTTCCAGGAGGAAGGAACTTGCTCGCCTCCAATATCTCATTATAAAGTTTCTTTAACTTAGGAATTAACATTGATTTGAATACCTTGTAAAATTCTGGTCCCAATCCGTCATCTCCTGGAGTTTTGGCATTCTTTAGCTTATTTAAACATCGTCTATTCCTCTCTTTAATAGTTTTTCCATTTCAAGCTATCTTCTTCGCTAGTCTTACTTTTAAATTTTTGTCAATATATTGTTCCATAACTTCCTTACTACTTCTATTGGCTGTATATAAGTTTTGATAAAATTCTTGAATAGCTTTTAATTTTTCTTTCTTTTGAGTAGAAATATTCCCGCTTAAATCCTTTTATCCTTCCTATCATGCTTTTTTTTTCCTTTTCTGTGCTAATTTTGCTAGCATCTTGGAGTTTTTATTACTGTATTCGAAAAAGTTTCTTTTCAAATAAGTAGATTTCTTTGGGTTTGTTGTAGATCTATATCTTCTAATTCCTTTTCCCTGGCCTCAACCTGAATTAAAAAATTTTTGTCTTTGGTTAGAAAAAATTGAGATTCAAGGTCTGCTATAGTAGCCTCCATTTTTTTTTATTTTGCTGATCTCGACTTTTAAATAATAGCACTTTCTTTTATTATGTAACTTAGCCGCTGCCTTCAGAGTGTCCCAGATAACTCCTATTTGACCACCACCTTCTTCATTGATATTCCAGGTTTCTAGCCATTCTCTTTGTATTTTTTGTATGTATCGGGGTTTGAAAAAATTCTGGGGTTTATTGTCCACCTTCTTGCTTCCTTATAATTCTTCTTATTTTCTATTTAATAGACATTAGAGCATGATCAGAAATTTTTATCAATTCTATATTTGTATTTCAACTTTAGATAGCAAACTTTGTGAGATAAATATAAAATTATTCTTGAGTAAGCTTTATGGGCTGATGAATAAAAAGTACAATTTTCTTCATCGCCTTTAATTCTCTCCAAACATCCTTTAGTCCTGTATTTGCGATGAATTTTGTTAAGATTGTATGTCTAGCCCTGAAGTTACCTTCCTAGTCATTGTTTTATCTTTTATTTTGTCCATAACCATGTTGAAATCTCCTGCCAAAATCACATGTCCTTTCTGTACTTTTCTATTGCTCCCATACCTCTTTGTAAAACAGGTTGTGATTAGCATTTGGTGCATAAACATTTATCAATGTATATTGTTCTAGTCCAATTGTGGCCTGAGAATAATATATCTACCTTCAAATCTTTCACAGTTTTTTCAACATACAATCACAGTGCTTTGATATTAAGATTGCTACCCCCTTGCTTTAGATGTACCAAAACTTTTTTCATAGATTTGATGTTGGGTAGTTTCAGTTCGTTTTGGCCATCTTTCGCTTGGTGTGTTTCTTGAAGAAAGACGATGTCCGGTTTATTCTTCTTAATTAATGACTCTATTCTGTTTCTCTTCGTGCAGTTCTAGACCTTGGCATTCAATGTAGCTAATTTCAACAGTCTACCCATATTTTCATTCTATTATCGATCTGGAACGGTCTCTTTGTGCACATATTCAAACAAACATTACATATAATAAAAAAAAGACAATGATTACCAACCTACCACCTACATTTATTTTCTGTTCTCCCATCCTCTTGGCTTCTATACACATCTGTATGCGCCCTTATAGGAGGGAGGGGGAAAGCACCCGTACATTCCCGATGGCTAAATAATGATTCAGAAGCTTAAGTTAGCGTTAGCATGTCTAATCTTGTTTACGTTGTATACGTGAAAAATTGAAAACAAAGAATGTATTGAAAAAGATAAACATAATAATGTAAATTTTAAGATCCTTCTATTTCACTCCTTTTCCTCAGCCCCCCCCCCAAAAAACCAAAAAAAATAAAAATAAAAAAAAAATAAAGAAAAAATAGGGGGAAAAGGAAAAAATATACTGGGAAAGAATAAGGGATAAGGAAGGATGGGAGTGGAGAATTATGGGAGGGCAAGCCCAATATAACCCAAAAAAAACAAAATGGGCTAAAAAAAAAAGGGGGAATATAAAAAAAAACGGGAGGGAAGGGAAGGGAGAGACAGGGAGAGAGAGAAAAGGAGGGCTGTCTTCTGTAGTGCAATACTCTTCAAATCGGTCTCCATTTTGCTTGCCCATTGAAAGATTTAAAGAGTTAAAGGGTGACAGTGTCTTCACTGCAGATGCTGAATTTGGAGTTCTCTATTCTTCTTCGATTTGAATGTTCCATGCCTTGAGAAGTTGTTCACCTTCTTCCAGAGAATAGATTTTGTGTAGAGTTGGACCCTTCCACACCTTGAGAAAGATCGGGAATCCCAGTTGTATCTATAGTTGTTGTTTCTCAGAGCATTTGTTACAGGTCTCATAGTTTTCCTCCATTCAAAAGTCTCCCTGGAGATATCCTGGTAAACTTGTAGAACTCTTCCCTCACGCTTCAGCAGGTCAGGCTTTGCCCTAAGAGTTGACATCAGTTGTTCTTTCATGGCATAAGAAGTAAATCTAATAAGAATTGGTCTTGGGGTAGCTTTCATAGCACTACCTATATAGTGTATCCTTTCAATATCAGTCTCAGCAAGATGTTGGGGGAGGATAGAATTAAGCCAAATGAGGATTTCTTTCTTCATTTCTTTTTATGCTGGAGTTCAAAATTAATTAATTTCAGATTAGAACTTCGATAATTTTCCTCCATATAGATAAGCTTCCTCTGTATGTCATCGATCTGTTCATCATGTGCAGCGTTAGCTCTTTCGTTCTTGGAGGCTAGAGTTTGAACTTGATTGATTTCTACTGCTAGTTTTTTCAGTTCAATGCCGTTATTAGATACCCGTGACTGCAGGGTTTGTATTTCTTGTAAAAGGTCCTTCCTTAGGTCTTTATTCTGTGATGATAAGGACTGGAAACGGTCTTCGATAGTAGAAGTTACATCTTTTAGAGCTGATTTGATAAGGGAGCTGACTTCTGCTTTCAAGTTTTTGAACTCCCTTGAGAAATCTGGCTGATGTGCTGGCACTTTGCCAGAATCAGACGCCATTATGTCAGCTTCAACAGCAGCTTCTGCTCTCTCAAGACGAGCTCGTTGATACGAGGCGTCTGAGGGTTTGCGTACCACTTTTTTATCACAGTAGGACCCTTTTTCTTGGGTGGCATGCAGAAAAAACCAAGTAAGTAAATTTTTTTTCTTCTTTCTAGCCTCAAAGCAAAAAAAAACAACATTTTCTCACAGTCTCTCACAGCCCGTCTGCCTGGGACGTGACTTCGGCAGAAAGCGAAAGTAAATCACTGCTTCAGTAATTCATTGTTATCTCTCCCCTTAAAGATACACAGTTTTCAACCTGTCCTCCCCAATGGTTTATGATCTTTTACTCACGATTTTGGTATCATTAAAGACAGTATTTCAAGTTTTATTCCTCACATTAAGCAGAGCTGCCGGATCACCCAGCCATCTCGTCGTGGGCGGAAGTGCCCCCTATCTATCTCCGGAATGTTTTATGTTGTACAGATTTTATGTTATACAAACCGTTTGTTATATGAGGGTCCACTGTACCTAGTATGGGCTTTGAGCTATGTAAAGATCTGCAGTTAGCCAAGTGTGTTGGGGGTGTCTGCCAAGTAAGAATGCATAGGATTTCCTTTGAATTTCCAGTGTTATTTCGGTTGATGCTTTTCTATTGTTTTGAAAAATGGATCCATTTTCAAATAAAAAATAAGTAACACTTCCAATTAAAATCATCACAATGGATCATTCATGTCCATTCATTTATTTTCTCCATTCTGCTCTCCCATCACTACCCTAAAGTTCTAATGAATTCTTTTCTTAGCTTTTCATAAACGAAATATTTCAAAGTCTCTCCTCAGAAGAGCTCACCTCTCACCAAACCTGATGTCTTTCAAATGCCAAGGGAAGGGTCTTTCAACGTTTTTTTCTAAATGGGTTTTACAGCTCCTTTAGAGGTTATTGATATTATGGCAGCCACCCTGTGCTGTCAATAATTTATAGTCTTTATTGTACTTCTTTCCTAGAGAGTAGCCAGTGTACTAAATTGCAGCCAACTAATAAAAAGTCTTGTAGCTTCAAGACTAACCAGTTTCTCAAAGCATAACCTTTGATGGACTAGAATTCATTTTGTCAAATGCAATTTGGCAAGTACACATGCAAAAGGTTTGGAAGGTTGATCGTAAACCAAGAAGTGAGATGGCAATGAAATCTAAATTATTAATGGTGACAATTGCAGTAAGGCTTAGACCCATGTGAATCATGACTGTGCCCATTTATGAAGAAGCAGTGCACAAATAGCCTCTCATTGGTTAGCTACCAATGTCACCTTCCTGTCGCTGTTCGCCTACAGCAGAACATGAGTTTTGTGATATCTTAAATGTTAACACATTTGTTAAGGCACAAGGGCTCCTGTTAGCTGAAGGATTACATTGTATTTAATGATAATTTTCTGCTAGTTTTTTCTTTCATTTGTTCTCATTTTGAATTGTCAATCCATTCTGTGCTTATCTGTTTATTTGTTCTTTATATTATTGTGATTCGATTATTTGGTTTGATTGATTAGTTTTTATTTACTATTTTAAGTTGTTTAATATGTTTTTATATTTTGTATATGTTTGTAAACCGCCCAGAGTAGCTTTTTTGCTAGATGGTTGCGGTATATAAATCAAATAAATGAATAAATAATAAATTAACACGTCATAATATTTCACACGCCTAATGAAATGGACTCTAATCTATGAAATCTTAAACCATGGCTGTGCCTCAGGGCATGTCCCTATAATTAAGATTTGCATTGGGATAACCTAATCTCTCAATTCAGACCACTGTTAATAAGATGAAAAATATTGTTTTGTGTTTTAAAGCCTATCTTGCATGAAATACTTGCATTCAGGATAGTGTCCCATTGATGCAAGTGTAGGTATGATTGTAGCAAATTATGTAACTAAGCAGCCACCTCCCTATCAATGCCCAATGCCGTGCTAAAGCATAGTCTCAAGACAGGTCAAAATGGTGAGCTAACAAAGAGTCCCATGAATACACAAAGGGAAATATTCAAGAAGTGCCACACCATGTAAGGCAAAATATAGGAGAGAGATATTTTCAGAAATAAGTTTCCCGGTGAGCTTTCAAAGGAAAGGGAAGAGACAGAGATGAGTTGACTTGAAGGCCAGCTATGTTTTCAGCAGCTGGAGATGGTGGGTGTCATTTTAGGAGTGGTAGTAGGGATGGGCAGGAAACAAAAAACAAAATGCTGTTTTGTCATTTCATTACATAACGAAACGAAATGAAATGAAACGAGGAAGCAGCATTTCGTTATAGATGAAACAAAACAGACATTTTTGCAATGAAATGAACCATTTCATTCCATCGTTTTCTGAGGGCTCCTGCTGAGCTATCAATGTCTAGCCCCCTTTAAACCTGGCCCAGTCAGCACCAGGGGGATCCCCTGGTACCAACTGGGCCAGGTTTAAAGGGGTCCAGCTGATAACAGCTTAGCAGGAGCCCTTTAAAAATGGCTCCCGGAGTCCCATGCACCAAATCTGGTGCCTCTAGGACCCAGGGGAGCCATTCATTTGTTTCGTTTCATTTCATAATTTAAAAAAAAAAGGTTTGTAAGAAACAAACATCGGGGTTACGGGGCCCTTTTCCCTTTGTCGGGGGGGGGGTTCCCCCCCACCAGGGGGAGAGGGTGGGGAAATTTTTGGGCTTGGTCCGGACCCGGCCTGACCATGGAGGCCAGGTGGCTTTGGGTTTGACCAGGGCCGCTTATTACCATTTTTGCCAGATCGCCCAGACCCCCGCCCGTACCTGGATGTTACTCTCTGAGAACAGGGGAAAAAAAGCACGGGTTTGGAATCTCGAGGCTGGACCACTGCAACGCCCTCTACATGGGGTTGCCCTTGACTCTTTTCCGGCGTCTGCAGGGGTACCGAATGCGGGGGCCAGACTGGTGGCGGGTGCGTTGTTATAAACCCCATCACCCCCCGTTCTGGCCCCCTGCACTGGGTTCCCGTTGCAGCCCGGGTTAAAATTCAAGGTCTTGGTTTTAGTTTATAAAACCCTCCATGGCTTGGGACCGGACTACCCGGCAGAGCGGTCCTCCAGCGATCCCCCTCGGGCCCCTCCGTTCGGCAGGTGCGAGCGCACTCCCCCTGGGGGGGTTGCCACTCCAAAAAGGCCCGGGAAATGGTTAAACCCCGGAACCGGGCCTTCTCTGTGGCAGCCCCTTCCTTATGGAACTCCCTCCCCAGCGAAGTGCACTCTGCAGAGTCCCTGCAGGCCCTTTTGAAAAAACCTTAAAAAAACCCTTTTTTTTTCGAGAAAAAAGGCCCCTTTTGGGGAAATTTTAATTTTTTTATTCTGGGACTTACGCCTTTCGGCGTACTCGGGTTTCACCAGGATTCTATGTTCTATACCCTTTTTTTTTTGATGCTGTTTATTTGAGTGTTGATTTTTTTTTGGTTGTTTGATTGGCGCTTTGGGCGCCCACTGTTCGCCGCTTAGAGTTCTATTTTTTGAAGATTAAATGGGATATAAATATAACAAATAAATAAATAAACAAATAAATAAATAAAGTACCATATTAGTCTGTGATAGCATATCAGGGAAAACAAAACACAACAAAAAAGAAGACAAAAAAACCATGGATTTTTTTTTAAAAAAAGGAAAATTTGCAGAAAAAAAAAGGGGCTCCCCCATCCACCCTAGTTTTCCCTGACCAAATCTTCACTGGGTAAATG
>JAWVWN010001215.1:0-19079 GCA_037367305.1 Phrynocephalus vlangalii
ACTGAAATCATTTATATTACAAAATACTATAGGAAGAAATTTTTTCCCTTTTTGCATTAGTTATCTCTAGCAGGTCACTAAATTATAACTAGAAAACATAATTTGGAGTAAGAACAATTATATTATATGCAAACCCGAAGAATATTTTTTAGAAACACACTGTAGTTCTAAAAAAAAGGGGGGGTCCGAAAAGCAAAGGAATTCGGCTTAAAAACGTTTCAAGATGCACAACTGTCCTTACTCCCCAAGAAGCTTAGCATATGCTTAACATCTAAAAATACATCGGATATCTAAAACAGCAAACTGCACAAGACAAATCCACTACCTGTAAAGCACATACCACTTCTTACTGTGTCCCAAATGATCAACATCACTTCTTTTTTTGAGGCACTGAGTATGAATTCACACAACAAAACTTTAATATGCAAAATCAGAACATACAGTGGGAACATCATTTCAGAAGCAAGGGGTTCAACACCAAAGAGCCTGTGACGGTTGCTATGTATGGTCATGCAAGCATGGAAACCTCCAGAGATGCAGCCCCTGTATAGTTCCAAAATCTCTCTCTTCTCTCGGGCCCTTGTGCCCTTACTGGAGAAAAGCAGCTCTTCACCACTTCTTCCTTGTGCAGCTGCCAATATTGGTAAGAAGACATGTCACACAAGGCCTTGGGGAACCAAGTTCCTTAATGTCTCTGGCTCAAGGAAAGCAGTGCATGTTTCAAGGATTCATGGGTTTTCCAGTGGCTTCTGGTTGCTAAAGATCAGGCTCACCATCAAATCCCAGGTCTGGGCATATTTGGGGTTGGTACTACAAGGGGTCATCAAAACAGTGCTGGACAAATACCCTTGCGATGACATGAAGTTGTCCCGAGTTCACCCAGACCTGGCCCATGACCATGGCCAAGTGGAAGGCCAAAAAAAGAATAGCAGACCCCACCACCAAAGTGGGACAAATGCGAAAGAAGAAAAAAAAGAAGAAGAAGAAGAAGAAGAAGAAGAAAGGGAAAAAAAGAAGAAAAAAGAAGAAGAAGAAGAAGAAGAAGTAAGAAGAAGAAGACTATTAAGTCAACTGGTTTATCCCTCTCTAAGCCTAGTCCGACGTCACTGCTCATAGTCTGGGTCAGGATGGTTATCAAACCCACAAACCTTGATATCATTTCTTTCCCTCCCTTATCCCAATGTGTTCAAATGACATCTGTCATACAATTTGTAGGAAATATCTAAAGAACTTCCTGGATGACAAAATCCTGGCTCTTGCTCATTGCTTTTTTTAAAAGACTACTCGCCTTCTCTGAGCTCATCTCTAGGGAGAATGGAGCCCACAATTATAGGGAGTAGAAAGAACCTTCTCTCTCTCCTCTCTCCAGCAGTGCAGCAGAGGGAACGGACCACTGAGAGAGCAGGAACCTCACCCTCCCACTCCACCTGCAGCTCCCCTCCAAGGCTGGGACGGGGCCCCAACTAGTCTAATCCTTGTTACCACCACCTCCTGAGAGGGCAAGGAACAGGCAAGGAGCAAGAAGCAGGTCAGGTCCCCTTTTTCCCTCACAACCTCTGGATGGCCCCAGTAACCCTAATTCTTCCTGCTAATTGTTCACAGGGAAAGAGGATGACCCGGCAAGTGAGATTTTCAAGGAAAAAGGGAGTCAACAATCATCAGACATAAAGGCAGTCACCTTTTTTACCTCTTCCTGCTACTTGCGAGAGAGAGAGAGAGAGAGAGAAGAGAGAGAGAGAGAGAAGAAGAGAGAAGAGGAAGGGGCTGCTGTTACAAAACAGCAACTGCTGCCGGGGTCTGCTCTGTGGAATGGAATGGCCAGGGAGATAGGGCTCAGACACACACACACCACCCTTCGAGCCCCATGCTCCTCAGGAGATGAGAGGTGAACAAGAAGATGTTGGGGCTCCCCTTTTCCCGGTGACTAATCTGGCGTGCTGCATTGTCCAGAGAGAAAGAGTGTATGAGAGGGCAAAGGCCCTCTCTATGCTGTTTTTCTTGTCCACAAAAGATCCGAAAAAGAGAGAGAGAGGAGAGAGGGGCCACCGCCTTCTGCCTAGTAACATGTTCACCTCTCAGAGCAGCGGGTACACCCTTTGGTTTCTTGCTCAGAAGGATCTGGCTTGGCTGATTCCAATCCCACAGCAGCACATCAGGCAAGTGGGGAGAAGTGGGAGGATGTGATGGCTACCCTTTTTATGACCTTCCTCCATGACACACAGTCGAGATTAGATTGGAACAGCCAAGGGGTCTAGGCAGCAAACAAGCAGTGTCCTCTTGCTTCTGTCTCTTTGCTTCTTCAGAGAGTCAGAAATTAGACTCATGGGGGGGGGGGGTGAAGCTCCAGGGGGCTTCCTCTCTTGTGTGTGTGGGGGGGGGGGGGAGGCCCCTCCATGCTGCTCTTTTCAGCTTCTGATGAAGGACAGAATAAAGAAGAGAGACACTGTTTATCCTTTGCTTGCCGCCAACAATCTGTTCTTGCTTTAAAGCCAAAGTTAGAGTGTTAAGTCTCTTTTCCCAGTTACAGGAACCCTTGTATAACAAAGGTTTTCATAACATAAAATTTGTACAACTAAAAAACTCCGAATAGGGGAAATTTGAGAATCTGTACAACATAAAAATGGGATCACTCTGTTTTCAATGCATGCCTAATGGGAAATTTGTATAAAGGAAAATTTGCTTAAAATAATTTCATTTGGAATGAATTAATTTCCTTTATACAAAGGGACCACTGTATATGTATATATATTTAATAGGGTACTTAGGCACCAAGCGCAAAGGTGCTGCTGCCCTGAAGAGGTACTGAAAATTTCACACAACATGTAGTCCCAGCCCCAAGAATGATCTTCAGCCTCAAGGATAGGAGAGGGTTTTGGAATCTGAGCAGAAAACTCGAACCTTGTTTCAGAAAATGAAAAGTCTTTCCACAGTCACAGAACGTTCAGAGGGATCATTTAAAAGGCCTGAGGACAAGAGCAGTAGGTCAACCTGCCTGGGTCCAAGAGGTCTCCTCCTCAATGGTTTAGCCCTTGAATGGGCTTCCTTGAAAAATAATTCCAAGCAAGGCATCAGCAGACACAATCAGATTCCGAAGGAACTACAGTAAACCTATACAGTCCTCGAGTTCCACAATTCCCAGCAAGCCCAACCCAAAACATTGGGACTTGACCATGAAGACAACATGTGCAAAGTAGAAGTCTGCCTTTTCAGCTGAACGCGGGACGCGTTAAAGAACCGGTTTGAATAAAGACGGACACCCTTGCTCACACGGATCTATACTTCTGAACAGGGGGGGAAGAGAAGCACCTATTGTAGAGAGCGTGTTTAAAAACGGGGGGGGGGGGGTGGGGGGGGGTGGGGTGTTTGCAGGACTTCACGCTCTCCTTTCAGGGTTTTCCCCGGGCCCAGTCCCGAGGGTCGTCCGCGTGAAAAAATCTCCCCTCGAGGAAGGCGGGGGAGAGGCGGACGCGTGTTTGGAAGGAAAAGCCGTGGCACCGGCTGGGCAGGGGTTGGATGCCCGGTGGGTGGGTGGGTGGGGGGTGGGGCTCCAAGGAAGGTGAGAAAACGTGTCCAGATCCGCTGCCCTTCCTCTCTCTTTTTTTTTTTGCCCGGGTGGGGGCGGGGGGGGGGGGAAACAGAAAGACCACAGCCTGCTTGGCAAGAAATCAGAGCGGCAAGAAATCCAGAGCAAATCCCGAGCAGGGCTGGTCCGGCTCCCTCCCTCCTCCCAAAGCACCCACCGATCCCCCCCGAGACCGCCGCCCCCCCCCCTCTCTCCTTCCTCTTTCTCTCTCCCGGCAGCCCGAGAGGAGGACGAAAACCGGGCCCCGGCATCCACTTACTTGCCTTGGGAGGAAAAGAGCCGGGCCGGAGCTCCAGGGAGCCAGAGAACCAGCAAGGGTCTCTTTCTCCCCGGGCGCCCAAAACCACCCGCCTGGGAAGCGCCTGGAGCAGCGCGGCTTACCCGGGCCGATGGATTTGGGACCGGGCCCCGCCAATCCTAAAGGCAGCGCCCCGCCTCCTTTCTTTCCCCGCCCCCCCAGATCGAGACGAGGTTCTGACCCGACAGGGGCGCCGCAGGGGGAACGCTGAGCGCCCCCTGGCGCTCCAAAGGGGCAGAGGCGTTTCTGTCACACATTCCATTGACTCTATATGGCACAGGGACAGCACTTTGCAAACCGCCCAAAGTAGCCTTTGGGCTAGAATAGATAATGAATTTAACAATAGATAGATAGATAGATAGATAGATAGATAGATAGAAAATAGATAGATAGATAGATAGATAGATAGGATTTAGACTCTGCGGTTCCAGGTCAAAAGCTGTTTTCCCCACATGCCTTGTTAATGTTCCTTGGAGATTCTCCATTTATTTTTTATATATTTCCACATCTCTTTAGCCGTTTGAAACGGAAAAAATGATTTTTTTAACCCTCTCCACCCCACTGGGGGCTCACCCGGCTACAGTACTGAAAACTGTCGGCTACAAAGTCGGCAGCTCAACGGTTCGAATCCTGGGTGCTACGCAGCGGATGAGCTCCCGTTGTTAATCCCAGCTCCTGCCAACCTTGTAGTTTGAAAGCATGGAAATGCAAGTAGATAAATACTTTCCTGCTGTAAAAAGGGGGAAGGTAAAAACAGTGTTTCCTTGAGCCACCGCCAGCCACATGGCACGGACTTGCACAAACACTGGCTCTTGGGCTTTAAATAGGGAAAAATGAGAAACCCTTATATGATATGAGCACATAACATAATTATTACTATGTTTCTAACATATTGTTGTTACCCATTGTCCAGTTGAAACTGCCTTATGGCTACCCGAATACAGGTATGGTCTTTCAAGGTAACTGAGTAAATTTAAGGCATGGTTTTACCAGTTCCATAACCCCAGTGAGCTTCTGTGGCTTAGCAGGGATTTGAACTCAGATCATCTGAGTTCTAATCTACTGTACTCGACTATTAGACTGTCTAATAGTCAGGTCTATACACCATACTGGATATTTTTCTATTGTTATTTGGTTGCTACGTGCTAAATTGCTGCTTCTGATTTATGGTAACCCTATAAATGAGCAATCTCCAGAATGTCCTCTCCTCAACTGCTCTGCTTTGTAAACTCATGTAAATACAAGCCAGTGGCTTCTTGTAGGGGGTCAGCCAACCCTTTTATTTCGTCCCTTTCCCCTTTTTCTGGTGCCTTCAACCCTTCCCAGCATTATTGGGCTTTGCAGAGAACCTTATCTTTGTTGTGTATTGATCTGTATTCCCAAATTTTCTGTAATGGCTTATGTTGAAGTAACTGCCTTCCTGTTCCAAAGGGAACAGACCTATTGGTTATTTCTAGTTGCTGCATTTGGATCCTCAATCCTATTGGTTTCCGCCAAAAGGCAGCTTTGTATTGCTTGTAATTTTCCGTCCAAATGTATCTTTTCCAGCCTGCCCTCTTCCTAAAAATGTACCCCCTCTCCCGATCCCAGTCTTGTTCTCTCCCTGAAAAAGAGGGGGTTACAATAGAAGCTGTCTCCAGCCTACTATGTCCAAACTGAATCACTTCTAAAAACACTAAACCCCACCTTTTACACGGGCACAGGATGGATCCTAAATGCTGAGAACAAGATCATCACGCTGACTCAAGTCCGGACGCGGGGAACAACAAGACCCCGGGCGGTTTAGAAAGACACCCTCCCCGCCGGGAAAGGGGAAAGTCCAGGGGTATTGGGGGCCCTTCCGCCATGGGAGCCCCACACTTGGGGAGGACTATTGAACCTTCGATTTCTTCGTGTGGCTAAAAGGAAATCACGGGTGCCCCCAAAAAAAGGGGCCACTTACTGAGTTGCTGTGGGTGGAGACCTTTTGTTGACCAAGGCACTGCTCGCCCCAGAAAAGCTGGGGAACATCACCCAAAGACATTTTCGCCCAGCTGAACCAACCCACTTGGCCCCGAAAAAACCCAAGATGGTTGCGGATGGAGTTTCAAAAAACGCGGGCACAAGCAGAAAAATTGTGGCGCATTCCTGGCAGGACCCCGGGGAGCTTGCTCGCACTGGGGCTTTCCAAATCTTGAAGACAACTCTCTTGGATCAATTTGTTGGGGGACCACGCAAAAAACCCCGAGGCGCATTGTGGCAAAGGAAAATGCCCCCCCTTTCCCCTCCCCCTGAAAGAGGCCACCCCACAGAGAATTTTTTAAGGGAAAGCTAAATCCCATTGCAAGGCCACGAAGCGGGGGTAAGGCGCCCATGCCAGGGGATAAACCCAAAGGGCGGCCCCAACCAGACCCATCCGGGTGTCGATTGGGCTCGGCGATGCATCAAAGACACCGGGGGATTTGCCCGGCTGTGGAGAAACCATAGGGGAAAAACTCCGTTTTCGTGATGCTACACAGGGCATGCGGAAAGACGGGACACATCGCCAGGGTCTGTGGGTTTGGTGGCACTGAACAATGGGATCACCAGATAAACCGTCACAATCATCCACCCGACCATCTCCTGGACACTGAAAATTATCTCACAGAGATAAACGAAGCCCGTGCAGTTCCCGGCCAAGGCAAAACATCCGTCAGATGAAGATTGAAGGTCAACCGTGCGACATGGGGGTGGTTTCCCGGGATCGGTTTCACCATTGTCCAAAAACCAGACGAAAGGGGGCTCTCCCGGGGGGGAATTTTCCCCTCTCGGGAACCATTCCCACAACCTTGCAATCATTCACGCTGGCCCATCCACAATCTAGGAATGCTGCTGTGAGGGTACTTTCCAGAAGAAACGGGCCGGCTTAAATTTTGGTTATTGCAAAGGGGTCGCCCCATCCCCCCGGGTACTGACGGTTTCCCGCCTTGGACTGATATATCAGGGCTCAACTCATCAAACGTCCCCAATTTGGGGAAAGGGCATTAGGTCAGGAATTTGCCAACTCTTCAGTGGTAAACTGGTTGTTATAAAGGGCCCCCCAATTGACTTTGGCGGACCCCAAGGTGGCCCCAATCCACTCAAGCCAAGCATGCCATTTGTGCTGAAAACCCAAGATTGAGCGGAACTGGAAAAGGGTCAACGGGGAGTTCTTTCACCTGGGCCCTTTTCTAAGTGGAACTCCTATCGTCACACCCCCCAAAAAGGCAAAGGAGAAGTGAGAATTTGTGCAGACTACAAATGTATATCAAAAAGGGCACCAGGGGAAATTCATACCCCATTCCATTCGTCTCACAGCTTTGCAAAACAGCTGGGGGAAAAAATTTTCCCAAACTTGACCTGGCAAACTTACCACACTCCAGTGACCCCAATCTGGGGAAACACAGACTACTAACACAAAAAGGGGGCTTTCAGAGAAAAACAGGTTACAGTTTGGAGTTTGTGTGGCCCCGGGGTTTTTTAAAGGGTCAATGGATGCCTTTAAGGGGTCTGCCATGTCTTGCCTTTTTTGATGATGCTGTTTGCTGGGAAAACCCCCCAGGAACATTTGGGGCGTATCCTCTGTGTTAATCAAATTTAAAGGGGTAGGGCTGCAGTTTAAAAAAGGGGTAAAAATGCATTTTTTGGGTACCTCGTGATTTTTTGGGGGTTTTAAATTGATGAAAAACGGGCATCCACCCCACTGACCTAAAATTAAAGCCATTACGAGGCCCCCCGCGCCCACAGAACAAGAGGGATTACAGTCATTCCCGGGGACTTATTAACTTTAAATCATTCATTCTACCCAAAAGCTTCAATAGGGGAAACCTTTTCATAGACTTTTTGAAAAAAAGCAGTTGGCTTGGCTCAGGCAAAGCAGAAGGCTTTTGCCCCTTTCCCCGGGGCGCTACTATGGGAGCTCCTTGCTCATTAGACGAGTCGAAACCTCTGTCCTGGCATGTGATCCTCTAAATATGGGCTGGGAGCTGTGCTAAACCAAGGAAGCAGATGGTCGGAAAAGCCCATCTCATTATTCTCATACGTTGTCCCCCAAATGGAGCGCAACTACCCACAAATTGACAAAGAAGCACTGGCAATAGGGCAGAATTTAAAAAAGTTCCCTGATTTTTTTAAAAAACGGTCCCCCCTTTCTTCCTTGAAACCAACCAAAACCATTTTTAGGATTTTTTAAAACCCAAAAAACAATGCTGCAGTTTCTCCCCCCCCAAAAAGTTCAGGGTCTATATTCCTGAAGGGGTTCCAGACACCTGACCCATTTCCCCGGGAAAAAGGTTGTCCCACGCTGATGCACTCGTCGCTTCCCCCCTTCCTGGTGTGAGCGATGCGACCTCCCCAGGGGAATGAGTGATGAGCTGGAAACACTTAGGGGGCCCCGCTGAAAATGGCCACTGAAATAGCTGGGGGAAAACGAGAAAAAACCCACTCCTCCCGGCTCACTTGGGGGGGGGGAGGGCCAGGTGGCCCGCATGAAGAAAAATTTAGACCAACGCACAAGGCAACAGACTATCCCTCATAAGGGCTTCTCCTGGGGGAGACAGGGTGACATCCCAGCGCCACAAAACGGGGTCGGAAAACCTTCACAGGGGGCATCCGGAATGGTCAGGAGAACGCTACCCGGTGCATGTGTGGTGGCCTGGGGATGGCCCCCAAGATGTTGAACAAGGGTACGGATGGCAAGGCATGTCAGGAAGTGCGCCCCAAAAGTGGCCCAAACACCAGCCACTGGGGGCAACCCAAATCCCTGAGCTGGGTGCACTTAGATTTTTCTGGGCCATTCCCAAAGGAAAATTTTTTTTTTTATCATTTATCCTATTTTAAAAGGTTTTAAAATAGTTATGGGTTTCCCCAGTCGCAGCTGCATCATCAAGTGTTAACAGCTGTTTTTCAACCCCCGGGTTTTCCCGAGACCCCTTGTGTCAACAATGGACAGCCTTTTTTAAACCCAAAAATTCAGGCATTCTTGGGGGTTAAAATTTTATAAGAGGGGTCACCTCAGCTCCCTTTCACCCCCCTCCATGGCAGGGTGACGCATGGTGCAGACAGCCAAAGGATCTATTGCACGCTGATGGAGGGTGACTGGTCAACCGCGCATTGCCCAAATTTTTTTTTGCACATGCGACCCGTTTATACTACGGGGGAAGTCCCAGCAGAGCGCTCCAGGGAGAAGGCGGTAACGGTGCTGGATTATGTCCACCCAGAAAAATGCCAAACCGCAAGCTAGAAACACCTCCACAGGCAGAACGACCTACAAGGTTTTTTTCTCCTAAGATTTTGGGCGGGGAGAAATTTTAACCCCATTTCCCCCCTGGGGGCAGGGTATCACCAAGCACTGGGCCAGTCTCTTATTACGTTACCATTGAAGATGGCAGGGTCTGGGGTAGGCACTGGCCACGAGGCGCAGAGCGTCAGTAGAGTTGGTAGGGAATTGCAGTCTGAGAGTGACACACCCCCATTAATGAGTCACACGCAAGACCCGAGCGGAGATGCCCCAGGGAATGCAGTACCAGGGCTTCCCCCAAATGAATCTGCTCCGCAAGTCCTCTGGTCCGGGAACAGATCAGGGACACTAGTTTCTAATAAAATGTGGGAGACAACATTACATAACTCTCCACCCCAGACACTGCCGGCTCAAGCCCCTCAACACCTTTGCCCGGGGAAACAATTAAAATCGCAGGGCCCCACAATATCGAAGGGTTACTGTGCTGTGCACACCAGGGGGGGGGTGTTTGTATTGATCTGATTCCTTTATCTGTAATTGCTTAGTTAATAACTGCCTTTCCGTTCCAAAGGGGCAGGCCTATTGGTTTTTTTTTATTTTCGCATTTGGTCCTCAAAACTATTGGTTTTTCCCCCAAAAGGGAGCTTTTTGATTGCTTGTAATTGTTCCCTCCAAAATGACTTTTCCAGCCTTCCTCGTTCCCATAAATGTACTCCCTCTCCCGAGTTCCCCCCGTCCTTTTTCTCTCCCGAATAAAGAGTGGGTTTCAATAAAGCTGTCTCCACCTACATGCACAAGCGAAAACCTTTTGGAAAATCACTAAACCCCACGCTGTTTTCAATCTTTCAGGTGTGGTTAAGTAAAATGGGTTCAGTTTCAGTATTTTTGCCTCCCAAAATTCCCAAACTTTGGTTTTTATTTTGGACCCATTTTTTTCATCATTCCACAATCCAGGGGACCATAAAGCTCTTCTCCATCAAAAGGAAGGGGAAACTTTATCATTGCAGTATAGGCTCAGGATTGGGGGGTTTTTAATCCAAAAATCTGGAGAGTCAACGGTTCCCCCCCCCCCAAATGAATCAGTTTTTTTTCGTCAGCTTTTAAACTGTCTAACTTTCACAACATATATCAGAAAAGAAGTGGTGGATGGGGCTTGGTCTGCATGAGACATCTTATGATTTTTTAAAATTCTTTCTTGCTTGTCTGTTTTTTAAGTCATAATTTTGTTCTTCTTAACATTCACTGCAGTGCACACTTTGGGGTGTAAGTGCCTGGATAGGAACGGGGAACCACCCAGTATTCTTTCCAAAAAAACTCCATGGACATGGGGCCAAAGATCGGGCATAAATGTTTACCCACAACAAAACATTCAACTGATGCGTATATTTACTTCAAGCCACGCTGCTTACTCCAGTACAATACCTGTATATCATTTCTTAAATTATTTGTTTCTTTCTCCATTTTTACTCCTCCTTTCCCCGAATTCATCGGCTTTCTGGGACACCTCAGAACAAAAGAATGAATAAGGAGATACAAAATGCACTCTTTTCCAACCCTTTTACCCATAAAGGAGCCTTTGGGGGCAGTGGTTAAAACTGCAGTGCGCTGCCAAACTCGCTCCCAACCCCCGGGGTTTTGTAGTGCACAACGCTGTCATGGGGGAATGCATGTGTGTTATATTACATTGTTTTTTTCACTTTCTCCTGCAATTCAGGTACAGATGCCTGCTGACCCCTTTCTCTTAAAACAGCAATGTGGGCCTGATCCCCCCTATATAAAACAAGGTAACGAAGGACCATTGGGGGTTACAAAAAGGCAGCTGAAACTGTGCTGAACCCAAAACCTTCACTAATCAAATGCAAGTATTTAAGACCACCTTTGTCCCCTTAAGGGCTTAGTAGGCCCTGTCTCCTTCCGCTTTTTGGAACGCAATTTGCCCCTTCTCCGCCCTTATTTTTTTTCACACCTGGGCCCGCAGATGCTTCTGTTGCTGGTTCTTTAGCAAAAGCCTTTCTGCAGGCAGAAGACTCTTTTCCTAATGCTTCAGCCAGTGCCTTTTTGAGTTAGAAGAACTGTAAATTACGGTACTCAGATTCTACACATACCTTTCCCCTTCTCTCCGTCAACAACTGGTGGGTGTCAATATAGTTTTATTTTATTTATTTTTATTATTTTAGAGCATTTTTACCCCACCGTTCTCTTTGGAAAAGGACCCAAGGCGGCTTACAGTAAGTTCAGTACAATTAAGACATGATCAAGTACTGAGAATAGGGAAATGAGGGACATTTAACAGCATTAAAAGAGAACATTACATTAAAGCTACAAGAGAACGCCAGCAGTTAAAAGGAGATTAAAATTCCATGTAAAGTTATGAGTGATGGAAACTAGCCTTGAAACATAGTGTCATACGTGTACAAATCATACATGTACAGATGGATAAATCCATTTCACCAGCCATTATTGGGAGGCAGGATAGTTTTCCCTATCTGCTTTTCTGAAAGAGTATATTGTTTAAACACATGACCAATTCACGTGCTGGGCATTCATTAACTGGGGGAAGATTTCAGTTAAGTCCTTTGGTGTGGTCAAGAAAGAAGAAAAAGATCCAGAACAGTTTAAAAGAAAACAAGTCAGGATCCTTCTTCTGCTTCTTCTTGTAATCAAAGTTGATAGGCTGGGGCGGGGCCAAACACTCCAGTGAGCCTAGAAAGAGGAGAGAAAGGTGTGTGTGCCTATGCATGTCACCTGCCCAGTTTGGGAAGCTGTCACTGAGAGAGAAACGCAACACCAGGGAGGAAGCTGCAACATCTGGGGGCAGAGTGTCTTGTTTTCCTCTTCCTTGTTAGGTGAATGAAGAGGTACTATAAAAAATGTCTGCGGGTGGGGATATAATTCGTATATTTTATTTAAAGTTTTGCTCCAGGCGCCGCTGCTTTTGCCAACTGGGAAACGTGGGGAAGACCCAGCCGTTATCCTTGCACTCGAAATCACAGGAATACTCCGATTTACACTCTGTTCTAATGAGCAGCCCTGCAGGCGGTGGATGTGGCGCGCTGGGCATCTTGTTTTTCCACCGGCCAGGGTCTCCTTCGGCTTTCCTCGGGGGGGCCCTCTCGTCAGAGCCTCGCCTCCCCTGGGCCGGGCACCTGCAGGCGGCCGACGCCCGCCCACCCCCCCACCGCTGCCCGCCGGGACGCCTCGCCACTCCCCCCCCCCCGCGCGCGCCTTGACGTCAGGCCCGAGAAGACCCCGGGCAGCATCTGCGGCCGAAAGCGCCCTGCCTGCGGCGGGCTCCCCGGGGGCGGGCAAGGCGGTGGTGGTGGTGGTGGGGGGGCTGCGCTGGGCAGCGGCGTAGCAGCAGCAGCAGCGGCGGCAGAGGGGAGGGGAGGGGAGGGGAGGGGCCGGCAGAAGCAGCTGGTCCGGGGAGCTCCGCCCGGCTGAGGCTGAACTGGGGCTGCCCCCGTCAGGAGGGGGAGCGAGGAGGGACCGGAGCCCCGGCCAAATTAGCCCACCCGGGTTGCTTTCCCGAACCCCCAACCCCCCCCCCCCCCGCCCGCCCGCCCGAAGGAGCTGCCCGCCTGCGGAAGGCGCGGATGAGTCAGGTGAGTTTCCCTGGCTGAGGTCAAGGAGGGCGATCCTCGCCGGGCCCCCCCCATCCTCCCGGTGGCCACGGGCCTGCCTGGTGAGTAGCCCTCGCCCCTCTCCTGCGCGCGGGGGGGGGGGGTGTTGGGGGGGTGGGGGGAGCCGCGTGGCACGGGCGACTGCCTACCCGCTGGGCTCTTCCCTCCCCGGGCGCGCCCCAACCTGGACGGCGGGCGGAGGGTCCGTCGGGATGCTTGAGCGCAGGGGGCGGGGTCCCTTTTCCGAGGAACCCTGCGGGGAGCGGCCACTTCGATTCCTTGCCTCGTCTTTTGGAGGGCGAGATGGGCGAGGTGATCGCCGCGCTTCCCCCCAAGGGCGTGCGGAGGGGCCGCTACTGCTTTCTTGCGTTTTCTCCCTCGCCTCTGCCCCCCCCCCCACCCGCCTCCCCTCCGCCCCGTTAAAAAATTATGTGTTAAAGTCTGCCCTCATAGCATTTTGAGGGTGCCCCTTTTCAAAGACGTGTTTGTTGTCAAATCTCGGCACGTTTCAGTCTGCCTTGCTTGGGGGGGTGGGGGTGTCCCATTGTGTTGATCTCCTTTGTGTTTTTCATTCTGGATCCTATTGCGGCAGCTGCGCGTGCCCGCGAAGCAAAAGTCCAAAAGCAGAATGCGGAGTTTTTAATTTGCATGCAAGTCCTGAGAAACTGAAGAGCTGAATTGGGCCACCTTAGTAGGGGCCACTTTAGAACTGGTTCAGATCCGTGAGTTGGACTGCCAGGGCCAGGTCTTTAGTTCACATTTCAAAGCCTGTACAATTTGATGCTTTAAGTGTGTGTGTGTGTAAATAATATTTATACAGTATAGCGAGTTGTATCAGCATTATGGCATCTGCCCCTTCCAGCATCCAAAGGAGGATTAAAGGTGTTTAGTGCCATGCCTCAGGACCCATAGAAATATTGAATGAATTGGTCTGCTAAAGCTATTTACATCTTGTAGTATTTCAGGGGTAGGGAGTGGCAGGCCTGACAGGCCTGTGAAGATAAAATGCAGCATTGTTTTTTTGAGGTTGACTGTTGTTAAACAAAGTAATTTTTGTGCAGTTCCAAACAAATGTTACGACTTTTCATGGTGTTAACTGCAGTTTCTATAATCAACAAGTAATTAACGGGAGTAGTTCTTCTCTTGGGCTATTATCCTGTAATATACCAGGATCAGTTTTGCAGTTACTTCCAAAGAAAAAAAAAAAGTGGGTGGTGTGAGGGTGGGAGAGCAGTTTTTAAAATACAGTTGGGCTAAGCAAACAAGAGTCTAGTTCTTCCAACATAATCAGAATCATGATGTCATGACATGTTTGAGGCCGGTAGCCAACTGGCATATTTGACCCAGCAACTGATTGACATTCTAATCCTGTTTCCATTCATTTTGTTGCATGCATGTTGTAATATCTGATGTAGAAGGATCTGCATGCACCAGGTGCAGCTTAGTCTTTATTCTGCTTCTTGAACGGATGAACAGTTAAGGTCATATAAATGATGGAGATCTTTTATGCAATCAACACACAAAACTTTAATGAAGTCAATGATATTAGATTTTCTGGTATCATCTGTCTTGTTTTCATTGAAAGAGGGGAGTCATAATTCAAAGACTTTTTAAAGAGAGGTGTGCCCAAGCACATTAATCAGTGCATTTTTGCTTAGGTAAATCCCATGGTTTTTTAAAGGTGCTTGTTCCAAGGTAAGGTATACAGAACGGGGCCTTTGCTCTATGAAATGTGCCTTGTAATTGTGTTTTATGTTGGGCCATGACAATCCTAGATCAGTTCCACATATATACAGTATTATCATTTCTTTTATGGGTTGCATGGCACAGTAGTAATTGTACCCTGTGGCTATACAGTTCCTCCAACCTGTCTGTTACATCCTTTCTGATCCGCAGCAAAATGGACTCAAAACAAGACCCTGCTTCAGGCTCCCCTCACAGTCAACTTGGAAGTCCCAGCTTAATGCAGCAGCTGATGCAGAAAGCCCAGGTGAGGGAAAAACAGAAGCCTCTTATCTGTTTCAGGTGTTTCACTTGGCTTCTCTGCTTTTTCTTTTTCATTAGAGAGAACAAGGAAGAACAGTATCTCTAAATGTGTACTTGATGTAAGGCTGATGTCACAGAAATGCTGCCATTAAACTGTGCAGAGATTTGCATTTATAATTTCAGCAATTTGCAGAGCTGAAGACTCCATTCAATTGTCAAGCCACAGAGGGCGACAGATCTAAATAGTTTTCTCATGACTGGAGAGGAGGGTCCCCTGCCTTGATAGCCAAGTTGCCCTCTGGAAACTGGGCACAACTTTTTTGGCATATATATATCTAGCCTTTCCTCAATGTTGTGTTAGTGTTCTGAAAAACTGGGCTATGAAATGGTCCTCTGCAAAAATGGCGGGAAAAGGTTGAAGGTTTCTCTAGTGGGAGGTGGGGCCCAACCACTATTTTGAGAGCCAACTGACATGTAAAAATAGCTGCCCAGCTGCAGGTTTTTGCTGAAGAAACTGATTATCTTGGTTCACTTCAGTAGAGATCTACCCTTGTTTCAGAACTTGCTTTTGTTGTAGTCTAATGTCTGCCTTGATTCAAGAAAAGCTCAAGGCATGGCATAGTGGATTTCAAAATAAAATAGTAAGATAACAGTGTAGAATATGATGTCATTCTACATGCCATTCTGAGTGAGACTTGGTTGGTCCAATGTATGTGATTTGGAAAATTGTCAGGATGCCAGCAGAAATTTCAGAGCCAAGTATGGGAACTGATATATAGGAGCTCCATTTACAAGTCCCAATGCTGGTGTTCTATCCCCTGCCTGATGCAGAATGTCATGATGGTTCACATTTATGCACCTACCATTCTCTTCCCAATTTCCTTCACCTTCCAATCTTTTCATATTAACACTAAGCAAGTGCTAATTCCTTTTTTCTGAGCCATTGAATCCTGGGACTTGGGTGGTGGTGGTGGAGAAAGGGACACAGCTTTACTGTCCCCCCAAAATAAAACATTTACCACCACTGCTCACCATAAGGTTTCTCTCTCATGTTCCACAGATCTGGGGAACCATTTTCAGTTCTCTGCCCAGTGTACAGAGATCTAGTAATCATCGGCCTCAGTGGGTCTGGAATGGGAACACAAGAGGTGCTACTGAGAGACTGTGCTCCAGCTAATGTCCAGTAATCTACTGAGTGCCACCAGTATTCATCTTCGTTGGGGAATGCCAAATCCAGAGGTCTTCTGCAGTGTTGAACTGGTGACCTCTGAGGCTGGAATTGGGTTTTTTAAAACCTCTTTGCAGATAGTAGAAGGCAGGGGATGTTTGGTTTTGGAGAAGGGCTTCTTCGAAGTAAATTGGCAACTTACTTAAAGCTCTAGCACTTACAGACCAGTTGTGTGGGGGTTTTCAACTAGCACACAGCTTTGATTAGAACTTCATGCTTAAAATATTTATGTAAATGATTATCATTGTTCTGTGAATAATTTAAACCTCAGAGAAAGAAACCCAAATTATCCTTCCAACACAATGAACTTTTTAAAAAATTACTTGTAAAGTCTCAGTAATTTGAACATTTCATTTATCTCCTACACATCTTGAATGTACTTTCTTTCCTGTCAGATGTGGGAGTAAAAATGTCCTTCCCTTGGTGCTTCATACACTTGATATCTTGCAACTGAGATATAACTTATTCTTCAGTCATTATGGAAGCTTTTTGTCATAATAAACTGTGTTGCTTTTAATGGCACTTTACCTCCATGTAACACGTTGAGGATGGGATGGAGAAAGCCAAAAACACCTGCAGAATTGTTTTTACTTGATAGAAAAACAACCAAATCTGGTTGGCTGCTGCCTATTGACAGATAGGTGTTCCCTTCATTGTTGTCACCTAACCCTCTTAAGACTATTTGTTTAGCCAGACAGTTAACCCGCACCTATTGTATTTCCTCTGAAGGAAATAAAATGCCCAGTCCTGTCCAGAAAGAAAGGCAGCAACTAATAAAGGAAATGAGGATGAAAGAGGAGAGTGAAAAAAATGGGCCGAAGCTCAACATCAAAAAAACTAAGATCATGGCCACTGGTCCCATCACCTCCTAGCAAATAGAAGGGAAGAAATGGAGGCAATAACAGAGTTTATTTTCTTGGGCTCCTTGATCACTGCAGATGGCGACTGCAGCAACGAAATAAAAAGACGCCTGCTTCTTGGGAGGAAAGCAATGGCAAACCTAGATAGCATCCTAAAGAGCAGAGACGTCACTTTGCCAGCTAAGGTCAGGATAGTCAAAGCTATGGTTTTTCCAGTAGTGATGTATGGAAGTGAGAGCTGGACTATAAAGAAGGCTGATCGCCACAGAAGTGATGCTTTTGAGCTGTGGTGCTGGAGGAGAGTCTTGAGAGTCCCCTGACTGCAAGGAAATCAAACCTATCCATCCTGAAAGAAATCAACCCCGAACGTTCACTGGAAGGACAGATTTTGAAGCTGAGGCTCCAGTACTTTGGCCACCTCATGAGAAGAGAGGACTCCTTGGAAAAGTCCCTGATGCTGGGAAAAATCGAAGGCAAAAGGAAAAGAGGACGACAGAGAATGAGATGGTTGGACAGTGTCATCGATGCAACCAAAATGAATTTGACAAAACTCCGGGAGGCAGTGGAGGATAGGAAGGCCTGGCGAGCTCTGGTCCATGGGGTCACGAAGAGTCGACACGACTGAACAACAACAACAATAAAGGAAAAAGTGGGAAGCTGAAGCTAAGCTGCTGTGAGCAGAAGCCGATGGAAAAGGCCAAAAGTTATTAGGAAGACCACACCTGCCAGTCAGGATGGCTGCAGAGAATCAGGGCAGACTAGAGCATCTCTGAACTGGAAAACCCATCAAAACCTGACTTAAAAAGCCAATCTAGATCAGTTGCTGGAAGGATCTAGAGAAGAAACATGATATAGATATAATTACAGTGTATAAAACGATCCCTGTATGCATGGGAAGTTTACACCATATAGATTTTCTTTCCACTTCCTCCAGTCTTTGGTGGCTAACCCGTGCATCGTCTGTATTCTGTTAAGTACCATTTTTAAAACAACATTTTTACCAAGGAGCCCATTTTTTCATGGTTTACTGCGTTGAAGCAAGTATGGGGAAGAATCCGATGAAGTGCAGCAATTACTCTTTTGGAATTCTGGGAATGAGAAAGGTTTGCTGCTCCCCTCTTTCCGGAGATGTCTCAAGTGAAAAATGTACCTCTGAAATAACATCCCATTGTTTAGTGGGAGAGTTTTGCAACAGCAATGGAGTGTGATGGAGGAATATTATAAGCCATTTCTAAAAAAAATATGAAGAAGTGTGAAGAAGTCACTATTAAGCAAAATGCACCTTGGAGCTGCATTTCCCAGCCTCCCAGTCCCCTTGAAAAATTAATAAAAGATTGCAAATTTGAACCCCAAGTTGTCTGTAGGGTGTTGTGTGTCATTTAAACATAACCCCCCCTACAATCTGCTTTAGGCATTCAAGGACTAATTTTGAAACTGGAAATGGATGGTAGGACCTGTTCCTTCTAGCAAAAGGCCTCTCACACGTTACCACTTGGACTAATACACTATATCTTGATGGCGAGATCAGGGCTGGAGGAGTAAAAGCAGAATGTTATTCTTTTGCTCTCTTTTGCTACTGTACAAACACACCTTGATTTTGTTGCTGTTATCGGCTGTCAAGTCATGCCTGACTTGCTGTGAGCTTCTGAATGAGGGACTTCTGAAATATCATTTCATTAGTAACCCTGCTCAGATCTTGCAAACTCAAGGGTGTAGGTTCCTTTAGGGAGCCAATCCATTTCCTCCTTGGTCTTCCTCATTTCTTCCTGCCAGGCACTTCATGCTCTACCAAAATGAGTTAACTAGTCCAGCATCTCAGTTAGTGTACCATGCCAGGTGCCCAGTTATACTACTCCTTGAGCTTGATTCTGAAGTTACTTTTAGTTAGGAATAACTAAATTATGAAAGAATGATTCTGATCAAAAGTGTTCAAAACCATTGGAGTCATTTCAATATGATTCCAAAAATGAAATATAACTATCTTGTAGTTTCCAGCCAAAATGTTACCCTGCATCTCCCCATATAAATGAAGGGTGTCTTGGCAGCAATTTCTGTCATCATAGATCATTTCTGCCATAGAATATGCTTTTGGGTGAGTATAACCAATAGGGAGGTGCTTTATAATGTATTAGATAATTGGTCAATCTACCTAGAGATTGAAAAATTCAGGGAATTTTTTTCCATATTTTACCTGAAGCCTTTTGTCCCCCCCCCAAAAAAAAAAATTTAGAAAAATTTAAAAAAAGAAAAAAAATGATTTTTTTTTAA
>JAWVWN010001216.1:0-20726 GCA_037367305.1 Phrynocephalus vlangalii
TTTTTGTAATTTTATTTCCTTTGTCCCTTGTTTTATAGATTAAAAGTGAGTGAGAGTTTTTTTCCGGAGGTGTAGTGCCCAGTTTTTTTTCCCCCAAGTTCCGTGCACACAGTGTGCCGCGAGATGTTGCTGGGTGCGTTGGAAAAATTGAAAAAATTGAAAGTTTTTTTAAAAAAAATGTCGAATTTTACCCACTAGGCGGGCACCGGATGTGTCCGGGTATAAAGGGGATGGGGTTTTTAAACCCCCCCCTTTGGCCAGAGGGGCACCGATGGGCTCCTCAGGGGGACCCCCTCCACTTTTTGATGGGGGCTGTGATTGGTCAAGACTCCAGCCTGGACAATCACGGGGGACTCATTTTTCCGATTTCCCTTCCCCCCCGAACGTGTGCGAGCGGGGAGAGAAGAAGACTCGGATCGAGTCACCAAAAGGCACGAGTTAAATTTTTTAACTTTTTCTAATGGGGGTGGTGCCTCGTGTTTTTTTTCATGAAACAAGTGTGTTTTCCCCAAAAAAAGGGTTTGAAAAAAACTGAGTGACCAGACTGTTGCTTCTCAGACGCGCATGGCTGCTAACATTGTTATCATGGCATGTTTTATTTTTTTAAAATTTTAAACCCATTGAATTAAAAATTTATAACTTGAATTCAGTCTTTTTTTTTATTTTTTCACCCAAAATCCCAACACTGAAGCAGAAGACTGGTGAACTGAAGGAGGGAAGGAAGAATGTGAGGGGGGGAGCGGGGAGAGAGAGAGAAATTGAATTTCGATTATAAATTCATTTTCCTTCCAGTTCATAATAAAAATAAACAAATTCCAAAATAAAATGCTTCAGATTTCATCTGTGGTTCCCGGCAGTACTTTTAGGAACACTGCTGTAGGCCCACAAAAGTCACTAATGCTGATCCAATGTTAGATAATGCATCTCAGCAGGGATGACATAATGCCCTAAAAGAAGACAATGATGTAAGATAGCTAGAAAATAAAATAAAAAATACAGCCAATTTCCATTCCCTAGCCTTGAAGTCTAGATTAGGATAATAAACGTGCACTGAAATTTTGACATGCAAAAGGTTTCGGAGCGTGGGCTTACAATGCTTAATGCATTTTTTTCACAAAAATAAAAAGAATGTGTTTTCTTGAAACTGAATATTCTCATACAGACTGTATGCAGATTTTCAAAGGCTTTTGTAAACTTACTGTAACTGTTGCATAGTTATTGAAAAGCACAATATATGTAACAACATTTACATTAAAGTTAATGGATTTAATTAATATTTGGGGGTTTACGGGGTAGGTTTTTGTAGCGTGAGTATTATTGGGGTTTTATTTATTCACTGTTTACTACTGCTCTATACAACAGACAATGGGATGGGTCTTGTGGCCTTGGACCCCCCTTATTGTATGTTGTATATAAGATCAGCTACTATTCACAGATTCAGGTATTCACAGTAAAGTGTGGAACAGATGCCCTGTGGATAGTGGGATCCTATTGTATTTTAAAAGGAATTACTGGGACTCAAAGCTGCCTGGTAGTCTTATTTAGAATTCTGGTTGTACCAATGTAAATGTAATCATAGACTACTGAAGAGGGACTATCTGTGTGTGTTCAGAAGTTTCTTTGTTTCTTTAGCAATAATTTTACCTACCTTCCAAGACAACAGACACTGGAAAGTATCAAGCTTTGGCGTAGCTTTTCTCCAGTGAAACCTGAACCACAAGAAGGAACAGCTGTAATAACTGGAGAAATCTGAAACAACATGTGTAGTACCTACTTAAGGTTTTTTGGCAAAAATCAAAGAAAAACAAAACAAAAGGCAAAAAATGAGGCACCTTAAAGACTAACTTTCATATTTTAAATTAACTTTCAGGATTTACAGCCCTTTTTCTTCAAATATAGCGCGAATGAAGTGTTTAAAGTGTGCATTTGGAAATAAAAAGGGGGAGGGACGCATGCCTCATTCGCTGCAAATTTGTTGAAAAATGGACGTGTAGTCCAAGAAACATTACATTAAAACATGAAAGTTAGTATTTAAGGTGCCAGATTTTTTTCTTTTCTTTTGTTTTTCTTTGATTTTTGCCTGAAATTCTTCAAAAGACTAACTCGGCTACCTTCTCTGAAATTTTTATTATTTTGTACACTCTGATCCTTAAGCTACTGAATTTCAGCCTACTGTGTGCCACAGTCCCATTAGCAAACTTTAGGGTATTGCAAAGAAACATTTTTATCTGCCTGTAACCTACCACAGATCAATTGTTTATGTGATCCCAGAGAAAGCATGAAAAATGATGATGATAGGCAAGGGGGCAAGATCTTTTTCTTTTCAAAAATCATATTAGGAGCATTGCTGTAGGCACAATACTAATACCATACGGATTAAAATGTTTCAGCCTAGTTGTATGCATTTCCCATCATTTTTTTAAAGTCCATAAAATCCTTGTCATAATTTTCTCAGAAACCTGTCTTCATCATTTTCAGATTTGAGAAAGCAACTTGGGAATTTTTATATGAAACCCACATGCCCTCTTTTTTCAAAAATGGTGCCTTTTTAAACAAAGCAGGTCTTTGTGCTAAGTACCACACCAAAAACATGTGACCCTAATTAAAGCCAAGGGAAAAGAGGTATCTTTTTATTTCTCCCTTTGGGGTCGGGGGGGTGGGGGGATGAGGGGGGGGAAAGGGACACAGCCCCGTGCAGCCGCCAGCTGTGGGAGAAAGCCAGCGGGAGATTTCAAAGGGAAACATGAAAGACTTTATCAGATAGCTTGTAGCACTAGGTGTGAGGTGCTATATTTAAGATGCCTTTGACAAAACGCCAAAGGCATGTAAGCAGGCATAGCTTTCTGGGCCCTGTTGATGTTAATGCTGTCTTGTTTTTAATCCCTTTGTTGCCGGGCCCTGAGGCGATGGTTTTTGAGCCCCGTGGGGTTTTGTCAACAGAAAAATTTTATACTGCATAATTGCTCCATACATTTAAATTTTAAAATGCACAAACACCCCCAGGTTTGCGGGAAATTGTGCAACTGTATGGGCCCTTCAAGACTCTTTCATGTACACTGCTACTTTTTAATTTAGCAATATGACAACTAGAAAAACAATGTGCCAAACTGGGAAAAAAGGAAGACTGGGACCACGGGGTCACACAAGGTTTGGGCAATTCCCGACAGTCTTCGTAGCATTGCCAGTGATGAAGGGCTTTTTGAAGTGGCATTAAAAAAATTTGGAAGTTCCCCGTTGCTCACTTCCTACTTTGCTACAATGGTGGCCCCGAACTCTATTTAAAAAAAAAATGAACTGTGTCCATGGAAGCCTTTTCCATACGCATAGATTTGGAAAGCAAATTCTGTATTTCCCAGGCCGGGAAAAAACCTTTGTGTCACGAAAAGAAACAGCAAAATTTTAGGGGGAGGTTTGGGAACTATTTGTCTGTGATTGTGGGAAAAGGGGACAAGAGGTAATTTAGCCAGGTCATCTGCTAAAAACCCGATAAAATCAGGTTTTAGTACCCTTACCTAGCGGCCCAGGCTGCTCTTAAGATGGGCTGAAAGGGGGACCCCCCCCCCGGATTCCATTCTGCCATCCTGAAAAGTGGGGTCATGGCCTCGGGGGGAGTGGTTACTCTCTAGCCCATTTTTACTCTATGCTCTGGGAGGATGTTTACCTTTCCCCCTTCTATTTTATAAAAAAATTCAATAAACAAGTTAAATTTTTTTTAACAGCCGGGGTTTTGGGGTGGGACCTGCACCTTTGCTGGGGGTGCAGCTTGGGCTGGGGCCTGCCCGGTCCCGGGGGCTTCCCCAGAGGGTTTTGGGGGTCCTTGGGGGTATATTTACCTTATAAACACACAAAAATTTCTCCTTACTGTTGGGGGGGGGGGGTGTGTATTTAAAGAGTGAAAAATAGGGAAATATCAGGATTGATTACAGTAGTCCCTGCCATATTGTGCCCAAAAAGTGAAGTCCTTCTGTATGGGGTTTGCCCCCCCTTTCCCCTCCCCTTTGGGAGGCCTCCTTGGGGAACAGACTGACAAAAAGGGGGAGGGGGCCCCAGCCAGCCACCAACTCTCTTTCCCCGTGGCCACCAAATTGCTCGCACGTGCCATGCGCCCCCGTGTCTTCCCCTCAGCCCCGGGGAGTGGGGGGTGGCTTTCCTCTATTTTCCCTCCTTCCCTCACCAGCCAGAGGTTCTCCCCGCCTCTTCTGGGCTCAGCATGTCTTGTTGGATGCACCCCCCCTTTGGGGGCCGGGCTTTTCAGTCACCCTGGTGGTGGGGGTGTGTGTGGTGTGTTGTTTTTGTGTGTGGGGTGTGTTGTGTTTGTGTGTGGTGTGTGTGTGTGTGTGTGTTTGGGGGCTTGTACTCCTTTTCTCTCTCTGATTCCTTGCCATGTGGGCGGAAAAAGTTTTGAGGGGAGTGAAGGGGAAAAACAGATGGGGGTGGCATAGCTAGGATTTGGGGAAAGCAGGACCTGGTAAAGGAAGGGAGAAAATGGAGCAGATCCACAACCTGCCTCAGCTAAGGGGAAACAGGGGTACAGGAGGGAATCCTTTTGGGGGGGTTGTGCGAAACTTCTTTGCCCCAGGGTGGGGAAGAGAGAGAGAGAGAGAGAGAGGAGAGAGGAAAGCAGACACCACACCCCCCACCGCTTGGGCTTCTTTCCCGCCCCTCTGGGTCGCATGTCATTGTTGGATCCCCCTGGGGTTTGGGCCCCGTGTTGCCCAGTGGTGGGGGGGGAGTGGTTACCCCCCTCCCCTTCCTCCACTTGTGGTCAGTTAAAACCACAGGCTGTGTGCCCTTACTGAAAGGAAGTCCCTTTGAGATGGGAAGTCGAAAAAAGGGGTTTCGGTTTTTTCGGTTTTTTTTACTAGGGGGGGCTGTTTGTTTTTTTTGGGGTTTTTGAAAAAAATTTTTCAGTTTTCGGTTTTACCCTTTTTGCGCAATTTTTAAAGCTTTTTTGTGCGAGGGTCCCCAGACCCCCAAAAGGGAAAAACTCAAAAAATGATGCTGGCAGAGACACAGTATAGATAGGTACCAGGGAGGCTGCAAAGGGGAGTGGCGGGCGTTGCCCAGGGTGCAAGGCAGCTGCGAGGATGCATTGGGGGAGGGGAGGGTACTCACGAAAAGGGAGCACATGCGCCTTTTTAAGGCTGCAAACTGAGTAGAGAGAAATCTCTTCTTTCTCTCCCCTAAGGCCCGGCTGGCCGGGAGGAAAACAGAGACACACACCTGCCGGGCTGGCCTAAAATGAAAATAACGAGTTGCAGGCGCAATCCCCCCTAACCACCGGAGACCCCAAGGAGGTGGGGGGTGCCAGAGTTTTTTTTTTGCCTTGTGGGGCCAGACCCGCCAGTCTGAAAAATGGGCAGCTATTGGTTGAAGTTTCCAAAATTTCATGATCGCATCAAGGTTTGCATCCTTTTTTTTGGTGGAATCCCTTTTGTGTCAAAGGAAAAAAAAAAATACATCGCAATGGGAGGAAGACAAAAACAGAAGTTTTAAAGGCCCCCAATCCCCGGTGGGTAATAATTTCAAAAATTATCGCGCGTTTTTTTAATGTTCAGGGCGTTTTAATACCCAAGAAATAAAAATTTTCTCGGGGACCCCTTTTGGGTCAATGATGCCCCCCTAACCCCCCCTTAAAAGGAAAAAAAATCAGCAATCTGGAAAGCATAAATGCACTTTTTAAAGGGACCTCAAACCCCCCTGTTAGGTTTTTCAGAGAATAAAAAAATTATCGCTGGGTTTTTAGGATTTTAGGAGTTTTTTAACATTTAAAAAAGGGCCCTTTTAAAATGTGCGTCCCCATTAAAAAAAAGAAACGAAAAAAAAACCTAATTTTCGTGGTTCTGTTCAGTTGTTCCAAATTCATCACAATTTCGTTATTTGTTTCGTTTGTAACAAATAAATAATGAAAAACGGAAAAACGAAAAAAGTTGTTTCTTTCCCCACCCTAGTCCTTATGAAGGGGGGGGAGATCTGTGGAAATCATGCATAATAGTGCCACTGGGGAGTTGGGGGGATATAAAAACTTCTTTAGATGAGAAGAGAGACTTAAAACCCTGACGGCAAGCAATAAATGCACGGGTTTAAAGACGAAAAGGTGCAAAGTTAAAAATCTTCCCCAATTCAAAACATTATTTGCTTATTTGTTTTTTTTAAAGATACACATGCCCTTCGAATGCAACTTTCAAAAAAGCACAGGCAGTTCTAGCAAAAAAAGGGTTTTGGAGTTCATTTCTTATCCAAGTTTATTTTATTTGGAGGGTGATCACTGGGGGGGTTTTATGTCACTTCAATGACAAATTTTTCATTTGCAGCACTTGTGTAAGGGGGAGAAATTCCGCTCCTCTTTAGCTACTAGGAGAAGAAGGTAATAAAGGGACTAAAAACACATTTAGAAAACCTTTTTTCCCCATTCTTAATTTTTTTCCCCCAGCATATGAGCATTTTTTTATGCCTGGCGCGGAATTAAAATGAAAGGGGAAGACATGGTTTCCCCAATCCAATGTTCCCCCTTTTTTTAAATGTTTTTTTTTTCGTTAATTTTTATTTCCCCATTTCAGGGGCATTACTTCCAGGGGAAAAAAAGGGTTTAGAAATATTCTTTCCCTACCTAATGTATTTTCTTGAACCTTCTAACTCTAA
This sequence comes from Phrynocephalus vlangalii, assembly GCA_037367305.1. NCBI lineage: Eukaryota > Metazoa > Chordata > Lepidosauria > Squamata > Agamidae > Phrynocephalus > Phrynocephalus vlangalii. Next base: position 6,643 of record JAWVWN010001216.1, read on the forward strand.
ATGGAGGACTCAGCAAAAATTTTGGATGTTGCCAACGTTTTTTTGTGTGGCTTAAGAGATCGGTTAGCAGGAACCTAACCTAGCGTCCCTCAGAAATCTTAGTACAGTCAACAATTTTAATAGCCCCTGATTCCCAGCAATAGACCTTTGGGAAAATTAAGCAACTACCTATCAATGTTTGAATAAGACTCATGGTCCCTCTGTCCAGTTTTGTTGGTTGACTGGCAGAACTGCTAGGTATTCGGGCAAGTTTCCCTTACCCTTTCCCCTAAAAATGTGCAGGGTTAACTGAAACCTTCTACATCAAAGCACATTATAACTAAGGGCCGGGGGACCCCTGGGTTTCGATCTTTTCTAAAGGGTCGGCTTTTCCTCTTGCCATCACGTGATTTAATATGGAGACGAGCCCCATCCAAAGTGTTTTTAAATTTGTTTTAAAGTGCAGTTCACCCCCCTGGGCCCCAGCAGGTGGTGCTAGTTTTTGGGGGGAAAAGGGACCACTTGGCTGGGGGAAAATTTTTGTTGCTCCGATTTGCGGGGAAATTTAAAAAAAAAACCCCAAATAGATCTATCGGCCCCAGGAACACCCTGTCAGGGCTATGAAAAAAGAAAAAAAAGAAACCCCAGATCTTTTGCGGGGCCCACGGTGTCTGCCCCCTTAAAAAGGGGATTTTAAAAAGCGAGGAAAAAAAATTTCCCCTGCTTAAGGGGAATTCCCGGGTTTTCTTTTTCTTTCTTTTTTCAAAAAGCCCGGGGGCCGTGGGACAGCAATTAGCCCGTTTATCTGGTAATTTAAACTGTTTTTAAAGGGGATGGGAGGGGCTGAAGTCAAAACCCAGGGCTAAAAAAACCTCCAAAAGTCTTCAGACCACTAAAACCGTAACATGAAGAGCCTAAAATGTATATCAGAAGAAAAATAAAAGTGTGAAAGAGTAAAGAATCAAATTGGGAAAAAAAGCTTCCATAAATGATTGCCCAAAAAGAAAACCATCCTGTAGGGCCCAAAAACACCTGGTTTAAAAATCCAATTTGTTTCCCATTTTGCTTTGATGGGGGAATGGAACTATTTGTGATTAATGCATCCAGGTTGCCCAGATCAAAGTGTCGTTTGGAGGTAGTATACAGTTTTTTTTAAAAAAAATGCTTCATTGAAAAAATAAAGAGACAAAAATCTAGGACTAAAGGGTGTTGCCCCCTTCCATTTGTTGGCTCTAGAAAAGTCTGAAGGCAGATCTTTTAAAATTTTTCCCCCACATTTGTCAGCTTTAAGCAAAATAAAGTGTATATGCCCCCAAAGGGGACTGTGCATTTCCTTGTACTTGGCCTCAGGGTGGGAATCCTTGTCACTGTTCCCTTGCAGTTTTTAAACTGGTACGTGCCTGGGGTACCGTTTAATCCCCAGCTAACTGTTCCCTACCCTGGGTCCCAGTTCCACTACATGGAGCAGCCCAGACAGTAATTCACAGTAAAGAGCACTTTTCACAAGGAAGCCAAAAAAAGTATTCAAAGTCGACAAAAAAACGAATGAAAATCGATATACTGATATACCCACCTACGGATTTTAAAGTAAAAAAAATAGTCCGCGGGGAAAAAAAAAACAAAATGTGCATTGATGCGGACCCCGTCTGTGGGGGTCACAGAAGTTACGTAACAATTAAATGCATCTTGGGGGGCGCAGTGACTGCAACAAGATTTATTTCCATTTTAGCTTTTTGTGTACAAAGGGAGTGGGGTAGCGGCCCAAGGCAGTGGGGGTGAACCCGGGGACCCGGTTTTGGACTACAACTCCCGAGTCCTTTGTCATTTTCAAGGGTTTGGAAATCTGGGGTTTTGGGTCCAAAACATCTGGGGTGCCCAAGGTTTGCCCTTTACTGGCCCCAAATGATCTGATCTGTGAAAAATGTGTTATGCTCCATTACTGGAAGGACTCCCCAAATTACGTTCACTAGTTTTCAAAAAAAGGATTTTCTAATTGCTGAGCAAAGATGTCAGAAATAGAGTGGATGTTGTTTTACTTTCCCTAAAAACCCCAAAAAGGGAAAAAAAGCAGGCTATTTGCATGAATGCCTTGTAAGGGAGGGGCCCTTACAAAGTTCATGCTAAGTAGGAAACGTTCCCCGTAAAGCCCCATTCCCAGCCAATATTCTCCCCCACTTAGGACAGCAGCCCCCAAACATTTTTCCCCTCTGAAAAAAATGGATTACTGTATTTAATCATTCGTTTTGGTTTGACAGATCACAGGATATATTCCCCGAAGATCCAAACCCAACTTATCAAATTTGCCCCTTTGGGTTTCGCCCCCTAAAATGTTCTAAGCCACGTCAGTCTTTTACCCGGAAGACTGTCCCCTTCCCGACATTACATAAAGTAGCATCCACACTGTCTCTGCAAATAGCCCCCAATTTTTGCGAATCTGTTGAGCTGAAAAGTGAAAAACAATTGCAAACAAACACAGGCACAAACCTTTTCCTTTTTGTTTCTTTAAGAATCTTTTCCCTTTGGCAAAAAACATTTTCTCGTTCCCCCCCCCCCGCCCAAACAAGACTGCTGCTGTGCCCAAGAGTTAATGGCCCGGCACGAGTCTTTGTTTCTCTTAATGCTATAAAAATTTTGGGCCCGTCCCCTTTGTTTTTTTTTGCTCTGATAAGTTTTTCTTCTGCGCGCTTGAGAAAGGGGGGGGGGGGGAACTAGCTCTCAGTTGTGTTTTTAAACAGTGCCACCTCAATTGTTTCCTGTCATTTGGTACTTTGTCATCTTGGGCGGCTGCTGCTCCCGCCATGTGTTCACCAAAGAAATATGATCATAAATTGGGTCGCAAAAGAAGCAAATACTAGACTATATGGTAGAAAAAATGTTTTAAAAATATATTATATATATGACCAAAATCCTTTTGTTAAGCTAACTTTCGAAAACGAATTGCTTGGGTCATGAAATTTTAGCATCACATTATTTGTTACTCACTGAGAGCATGACTCAGCATGGAACAGGGGAGTACCTATAATGACTTTGTAACGGAGGCAATTTGTTTTCCCAAGGTTACCACAGTATATGTCATTCTTGTGGCTAACAATGGATTTCAGCTTAATTTAGTTATTGTGTTTGCCATGGTTTATTGGGAACACCGGGTCAAATACACTAGATTTTTTAAAAAAATTCCCCCCTTTGGTAAGTGATCTTTCTTTCCCTGTTCTGCATTATATTGGTCACGAAAGACAAGGCCCGGGGTTTTAAATTGCTAAAGAGCTGGAGTGATCTCAGAGGGAAAGCATACTGGAAGGGGAAATAGGATAACCTTGGGAAGATGCGTTGGGGGAAAAATGGACAATTGAAAAACTGACCAGTGTAAAATCTGCTCCTTTTAAACCCCTGGTTCACTTCCACCCGAGCAGTAGTGTAGCCAGTGACCCCTTTCTCAAAATTTAATGTAATTTGGAAATTAAAAAGAGCTTTATAATGTTGGGGAAAAAGTAAAGTGTCTCTTTATGGTTTCCCAAAAGGGTAAAAGAGATCAGATGTTTAGGGCCTTTGCCCCAGAAAGAAAGTTTTATGAAGAGGCAATAAAAACTAAAAACACAGTCATAAAGACTTTCCCAAAATTAAGAAGTGACCCGGGCGTTGGGGTTTGCTGCTCCTAAACAAAAGTGACTGAGATTTGTTACTCAGAGAGGAAAAAGATGGTAAATCTCAGATGGTAAAAGGTAGGATGGGCACGAAATGACCTTTTTTGTTACCGTTCCCCTTTTATTCGTTCCGTTACGGAAAACGGTACGAAAAATTGACCGTTGCGATGGGGCATGGCTGGGAACTGAACAGAACCAAGAAATTTTCTTCGGTTCTGTTTGTTTCCTTTAAATTGCCATCGCGCAATGAAAAATGGAGCAGCGGGGGCGGCGAAAAGGGGGCTGGGATCCGCCTCCGTGCGCGGAGGCGGGATCCCAGCCCCCTGTACAGCCATCTCCTATTGGTGAATGACAGCCCCCTGGGCTGTCATTCAACAAGCGGAAGGGGGCGAGTGGGGGTCTGGGCCTGGGGGGAGCCTCATTGCCCCCTCCCCGCCGGAGCTGACAACGGAAGACTTTGCCAATCTTGCAAGAGGTGGGATCCGAGCCCTTATGGGCCGGGCTCCGGGATCTCGGCCACATGGTGAAGGGAGTAACGGTGCAGCCGGCTCGGAAGCCAGAGCGAGGGGGATCGTTTTCAGCACGGGGGGGGGTGGGGTGCAGCAGCAGCATCCCACAGGTTTCCCGGGTCTAGGCGGGGTGTGTGGGGGCGGTGGTCTGTGGGGCGGTGGCTCCCGGGGCAGAGTGGTTCCATGGAGAAGGCCCCCAGTTAGGGTGGCGCTTGTGCGGGGCTCCGGAGGTGGCAGCTGTTGGGGGTGGTGACCAGAGCAGCGCACGGCCCTGGGAAGGCTCCCTGCGGCCGCAGCTTGCCGCACCCGAAAAATGAAGAAACTGAAACAAAGTGGGCCCTGGGGGCCCAAAAAACGGAGCAGAACGAAGCGGACCCAGGGCCCAAATAACGACCACGAAATGACATTTTGGCATTTCATGCCCATCTCTAGTAAAAGGGTTTAGTGAGAAAAAGAGACCCAGTGTGGTGTAACAGACTTTCAGCATTTGAATCCTGTTCAGCCAGGGAAAAGCTAAGAGGTGAAACAGTAGGAAACCACCCCTGGAACATTCCACATGCCTTGAACCACCCTAACAATGGTTGCTGATTGGGAAAGGGGAACATGACAGCCCGTAACAATAACAAGGTAAACCCTTTAAAGATCCAGAATGACAAGCAATGAAAGATACCTGTTCCTTGTCTATTGAAACAAAATGAATTAAGTAAATGAGATCTTTGCAACAGACTCCAGAAAAGAATATTAGAGATTCCCAGATTATAGGAGGATATCTACTGGGCAAAAGTCAAGGGCCCTGGAAATAAATTGTTCCCACAGAAGAAAGAGAAAAGACAAAACTTGGGAAAAAGGAACAAACCAAAGGGAATTGTTCTGAGTCTGTTGTTCTTCAACATTTTTTATTAAAGACTTCGATGACAGGCTGCAGGGAATGCTTACCAGATTGGTAGATGATTCAAAATTTGGGTGGAAAGTAATACCCTGGAAGACAGAAAAATGCCCAAAAAAATCTTGATTGGCTTGAACATTGGGCTTCAATTAACAGAATGAAATTTAACAGGGATTTAGTGCAAAATTCTACAAACCCAGGAAAAAAAAACCCAAAAAGCATAGTTATAAAATGGCAGATATGCCTACAGTAATACTACAAGTGGGAAAGATTTAGAATTGTAGATCCAACAATGAAATATGGATGCAAAAAATAGGCAAAAGCTAATTTAGGCTGCGTTGAAAAAAAACATGGACTTAACATCTCGTGAAGTAATAGTTTTCCCCCTGTCCCACCCTACATAGGCCTCATGTTGTATACCACTACTTTAAGGAGGGTGCAGAAAAAACAGGAAAAAAGTTCAGAGGAAGGCAACAAGGATGATCAGGCAATGAATACCGAGTCCTTAAGGGAAAGACTGAAAGAACTGGCCTTGCTTAGCCTGAGAAAAGAAGACTGAGTGGAGATATGATAGCCCTTCTCAAATATTTGGATGACTTTATACAGAGGAGGGCCAGGATCTGTTTCTCGGTCATCCCAGAGTGGAGGACACATAATAATGGGCTCAAACTACAGGAAGCCAGGTTTGGGGTGAAAAATTGGGGGGGGGGAGAACATGGTAATTATTAGATAGTATGACAAGGGAAAAACCAATTCCCTTGTGAGAGCATTCCAGTGTTGAGATGATTCAAGAGAATCATTAAACCCATAGAATCATAGAATAGTAAAGTTGGAAGGGGGCTACAAGGCCATAAAGTTCACCACCACCACCACCACCACCACCCTGCTAGATGCAGGAATGTTAGACAACCAATGTTAAATATACTATGATTTGGATTTCGCATCGATTGAGTAAGGAGGTTGGAGTCAATTAGCCCTATATCCCTTAATTCGATCATATATTATGATTCTATGACTCTACAGTCTATGACTCTACAGTCTACCAAATCCTAGATTATTTCTATAGCTACCTGCTTCTCAACTTTAAAGGGAAGCTGTTAATTGGGGGCATTGGAGACTCATCCCCCTGAAGTTTTGGAGAGTGAGCAGCCCCTCCCCTCCGTCCTGAGCATGAACCACCCCATCACCTATTAATCCCACAACTCATTTGGTTTCTCCCTCAATATCAGGTTTGTGTTTTATTTTCCACTGGGCCCCAGTTCACATTTGTTTCAATCCACACCAAGAGTTGATATATCTCAAACATCATAGGTATTTTCTAAATTAGTAGAACTGTCATTTGCCAGTAGTATTGCTAGGCTCCAAACTATGGTCTTGGGACTCTTTGAAGTCTAGGCTTTGAACCTGAAATCTCAGGGAATATGGTGCTGCCTCTTGGGAAAAACTCAGATACTGGGGTTTGTTTCTGTGGTTCCAATATTTCCCATTGAGACAGCACCAGTCCCTTGTCTTTTTTCATTATCACCATTTTCAGAGCTTCTGCTGCTGGGATTCACATCTTAGAATTTAAATTCATAAGGGACTCTTTTGTTGTCCATCAGGCAGAGATACAGAACATATTTTGTCGTTATTGCAGAAGTCATGAACCCATGATCGTCACAAGACCTGTCCCCAGTTCTCAAGTTTGGGGCTTAAAATCAGAGGGAAGTGATGCTGCTGACTCAGCAACCTATTTGCCAACTGTGCTGAGGCTTACAAGGGAATCTGGCCCAGTCCTATACAATATGCAGCCATACGAATTCCAACTGTGGAGGTTTCAGGTTGCCCCAGCAACTTTAAAGGGTCAAGCTCCACGCGGTTTGTAAATACTGAACAGAACCGGGCCCTGAATAACAAGCAGCTACGGCCCACAACAATATTTCAAAAGTGACACACGTAGGAAACACCACCTTTCAGCTCCCCATTGTTGGAATGAAACCCACATGGAACTTTCTTGACTCCGGCAGCTGTGTTTAAAAAACTTGTTAATTAATTGGTATTGATCACAGCCAGCTGTAAAACAGGCATTTATAAGGCCATTATAGCCCTCGTTGAATGGCCACTCTGGAATTTTCAGTAGGGTTGGAGCAAAAAAGCACCACGGCGCCAGGCAATTTCAAAAGATCAATAATGTATGCATTTGGACAATGAGCTGGGGGTATAGCTTTCATAGAAATCTAGCACTCTAAAATGGATCAACTTTTCCACTCACAGTAATTCTGAAGCGGAAGAGAAGCAGAGTGAAGACCAAGGGCTTCCTTCCTCTCTTGTCACTGCTAAACCCCTGTGGCTTCTGAAAGGAAAGGGGCCTTTTCATGTACAAAATTAGCTCTGAATCATGAACGGGAAAAATTAAAATAAGCCGGTAGTCCTAAAATGTGTTCTTGAATAATAAAGCCATCAAAGTCAATACACTGAAAACAGGGGTGTTTGTACGAAGAAGAACAGGGTCACTCTTTGAGAATGCTAACAAGTGGGCACAGCAAAGTCCCGTTGCCTTTTCTTTTCCCCTTTGGGGGTTTATTGCAAACAGGAGGTCTACACGATCTACAGCAGACCTCTGGACACGAGCACAATTTTGCGCACCCCTTTCATAATCCAAAGGCCACTTAGATCTCCAAAACTACTAAAATTTGTCCCCCCATTTTGAAAAACGGGGGGAGGGGTCTGAAACCTACTAAAAAGGTGGCCATAGCTCTTTTGTGTGTTTTGACTCTTTTTTAAAAAAAAGGTAGAAATGTCTGGGGGGGCCAAGGAAGGCAAATCAGCTAGAGGGAGAGCTACAAAAACAGTTTCCGAGGAAGAGTTTCCAAACCGTGACATGGAGCAACCTGCATGTCACTTAAGGATGAAGAGAAACAAGCAAAAATGATCAAGAGAATAAAGTGAAATTTGGTCGGTTTTGCAACAGAAGGAGGAACTCTATTGAATTTATTGAGTTGTTTTTTTTTCCATGAAACATGAAAGATGAACATTGGACGTTTCCTCAGACTTCTACCCAAAGATTATCCAGTTCCCCAGGCCATCAGGGAAAGGAAAAATATCACTCAGTACTTCCTTCTTTGATATGTGAAATGTCTCAGGTAGTTACAAGGTATTCAAAAAATTGTTGACAGGTTTGATGTATGCTGTTTCTACCATAACCTTTTCCTGGGTGGGAGACTCAAAAGTAGCTGTGAGGCTGTTTGGCCAGCCCACAGATTGAGCAGCCGGAGGAGGGTAAGTTGCCTCGGATCAGACTGACTAGAGGGGTCCCTGTAATTGCAGGATGTCCTAAAGAGAGACAGCTGGAGGAATCAGAGTCAAAGGGGAATTTAAAAGAGCAGAAGATGCCACCTGAGAAAAGGAAATGTGGGAGGATTCTGGAAGATGTCTTACCCTCACCAAGTTTATTTGGGGTTTAAAACAGGAGCCAGTCACTGGAGAGCTGAGCCAAATGTTTGGACAAGGCTGTGTTAGTCTGGATGCCATCAACCTCTCGGAAAATCAAGGAGGGAAGGTGCTGGAAGATAAGAGCTCCAAGACAGCATTTTTTTGTGCTCAGTTGTACAGCCTTCTCCAAAAAGGGTGCAACCTAGACCTTAGTCCTCATCTCCTTTCTGCCTTCCAGAACCCTGACTTGGGGAAATTCTAGTAAGAACTAACTGGACCCTCAAGATGACAAGTAGTTTAGAGACTGTATGGGAGAACAGGCAGAGGGAACTCCTGCTGTAACTCTATAAAAACTGCTATGAGTTAAGCAGTGAGCAGGAGCCCATGGAGATACTAACAAGGAACCCTGGCTCCACCGTGGGGGGGGCTGGTGGTGTGCACAATTTGCTAAAATTGATTAGAAGACCCTTTATTGACTGAAACCCCTGTTGCTTAACATTGTAAGTCGCAACGAGAGTAGATCCGTTGAATCAGTGAGAATTTGGTGAAATCGATTCTCTGCATGTTCTGTTGATACAGTGGACCTTACTGTACAGTAGTTTTTGGAAACTTACTATGCTAAGTAACAGAATTCCCGTCTTGTAAAGTCTGATGAGGTCAAAACTGTTTGGAACAGCAGATATCTTTATGAAGTTATTAAAAATGGAAACAGTTATAAAGAAGCAATTTAAAAAGGCAATTAAAACTTCAGTCCCTTTAAAAAAAGTTGCAAGATAATAGATGGATTTTGCCTTTCTGCTAAAGGGCTAATATGATGTAATGATTACAAAGGAGAGAGAGAGAGACAGTCTGGAATAAGGTTTACAGTGCTGGATTGGGAGGTACGAGATTGTAACAATCACATTTCCACTGACTCATGATGGACCTGGGTGACCTAGCGTTACTCATTTGATCTCTCTTTCACCCCTTTCCTCCATCAAACTTGTGTTGAAGGGCAAAAGGGAAGGAGGCATGTAGTCCATCTTCAACTTTAGTAAAAAAAAGATGGAAATAAATTAATAAAATAAATGTCATGTGTTGTTGAATCACCTTTGACCTATAGCAATCCTAGAATAAGTGATCTCAGAAATGTCTCAAGAAAAACAAAATGTTTGCTTATATATCGTCCATTACCACTTCAAGCAGTCCCTGGGTGGTTAACATTTTAATTAGCCCTACTCAACCCTTGTAAACTTAAACAGTGGCTTCCTTTAAGCAGGCAATCTGTCTCATATTTGGCTTTCCTCCTTTTCTGTTGCCTTCAACCTTTCTCAGCTTTGTTGTCTTTTTTAGAGAATCTTGCCATCTTATTACAGTGGTACCCTGGGTTTTTAACGATCCAGGTTACGTAATTTCTGTGTTATGCAACAAAGTCCTTCGGAAAAAAATCTGTCAGGTTATGTACAGTATTTTTAACATAAAAGCCGGTTTACACATTTCTTACACACACAAAGCAGTTTATGCAATTTTTTGTGAAGGCTTCATTTCCCAGGATGCACTGCACCCATTCGGATCTGGTTTTAATTTTTTCCGGGTTCCGAAGTGTCACAGGGAACATATTAATTACGTAAAATGGGGTACCACTATATGTGCCCAATGTAGTAGGACAGCCATAATTTCAACATTTTTGCTTTCGGAGACAGTTCAGGCATGATTTGATCTAGGATCATGTGTTCATCTTTCTGGAAGTTTTAGGGTATCTACATAGCTCTCCTCCAGCACCACATTTCAAACAAAACCAATTTCTTTATACCCAGCTTTCACATCTATACATGGTAAACAGGAAATACAATAATGTAAATTGTCTTGGTCTTCAGTGACATATCCTTACACTTGATTATCTTTTCTAATTGCTCCATTGCTGCTCTTCTGAGTCTCAATCTTCTGACTTTTGTGGTTTGACTGACGATTGGACAAAGATCTAAAAACAAAAAACAATCTCAATGTCTTCATTGTCAAAATTAAAGTTGTATCTGTGGGTCATCAGTTTTGCCTTTTTAATATTCAGCTGCAGCCCCTGCTTTGCCACTTTTTTTTTTTCATTTCACCAAAAGTTGTTTCAAGTGATTGCTGCTTTCTGCACTAAGATAGTATCATCTGGAAAATATTAAATTATTGAATAAACACTAAGTTGAAAATTTAAATGAGTTAATAAGTAAACAATTGCAAGTGAGGGGGCTTGTCAGGGGTGTCAAAGGGAGCAAGTTCATGTTTATAACATCACTGGTCCTTTCTTCAGTCAACAACTGTCTGAGTTGTGGAGATACATGTCAATGTGTGAGAAGGTGACCTATTAGAAACATATGGGGTTTTCAGGTGTTGAATCTGGACATATGATCTTTATTTTTTATTGAGGAAACTCCACATAGGTCTGTTTGTCTTGGTACAGCGTGTTCAGCAATAAAAAAAATCTAGATTCGGGGGAACACATCAGTCTTTTTCAGTTTTTCCTGCAAAAACCCAAAAGAGAACAGTGGAATTGCGGGACGTAGGACCCTCTCCTAATATGCTGGGCTGTGATATTGGTCTGGAGAAATATTTAGAACACTGTAAAACATTTCTTTACAGTTTTGCTTCATGAACGAAATAGGTAAGAGAGCAGCACACGGAGATTATGAAAGTGTTTGACATGCTTTCAACCCACACATATTTGGGTTCAAGTCCCTCAATAGGGCTGTGTTTTGGGTTGCATTATAGTCTTATAATCTACTTAAATGACCAAAATGCAACAACAACAACAACGAAAAAAGCCCACATCCAGAACAACTTCCACATTCAGTCAGAACTCATATGCTTTTTAGTCCATTACTCCATTATATTACAATCTGAAACTTGCAATGCATGTGGGTTGTTGGGTTGTTTCTTTTTGTCACTTCTATGGGCTTGTCACTCTGTTACTATAGAGGATGCAGGTTGTGCTGTGGGTTAAACAGCACAGCCACTGGGCTTGTCAACTGAAAATCAGCAGTTTGAATCCACGCAACAGGGTAAATTCCTGTTTGTTTGTCTGTGCTCCTGCCAAACTAGCAGCTTCAAAGCATGTAAAAATATGAGTAGTAGATAAATAGATTTCACTGTGTTGGGAAGGTAAGAGTAATCCACAAGCTTGAGGCTTAGTCATACTGGCCCATGACCACAGAAATTTGGGTCTATGGACAACCCAGCTCTTCGGTTTACGAAGTGGACCCTAGATTTGGAAATGACTAGACTTAATTATTATGGGGAAACCTTAAACTGTTATCTTTACTATTCTTTTTAGTGGCCAGTGTATCTGGAATTTAAATTTAGGATTCTCTGTTTGTTTGTTTTTAAATCGGGCCCTTCTCCTTGGGATGGGACACACCTCAGTGGTAGAGCACATACGCAGTCTGTAGAAAATCCCAGGTCCAGTGCTAGGCATTGTCACCAGTTAGAAAGACCAGCAAGCACGGGTGAAACAATCCAGCAAAGCTGCTGCCAATGAAGAAAAAAATAGACATAAATAGATTTAGACGGACAAACACTTTGATTTGGGAAGAAGGCAGCTTCTTTCCTTCTCCCTTATAGCACTGGATGTCTCTGAACCATACAAGATGGTAATCAAGGGAAATCGAGCAACAAGAGTCAAGAGAATTTATGTGACTGTGGGGAATTTGCTGCCCTTACATGCATGTAATTTATTGCCCCACCAAAATGTACAAAAGATCTAGTAAATGGTCAAATATCATATCATTATGTATTCTTGAAGGCTTTCACAGCTGGGATCTGATGGTGGTTGGGGGGTTTTCTGGGCTGTTTGGCTGTGTTCTTGGAGGTTTTTCTTCCTAGCATTTCACCCGTCTCTATGGCTGGCATCTTCAGAGACATTTCCAGAATTCTCCACCCACATGGGCCCCTCCACCATTGGCCATGATGGCTGGAATATTCCCTGTTCTGAACTGAGAGGAAATCCATAAGCATAGAACAGAAGCAAAAAAAGTGGATTTAAGGGTAGGAGAGTGCTGGACTGACTATCCAAATTTAGTTTGCCAGTGATACTTTAATTACATTTTTTAAAAGCAAAGTACAGTATATCGTTGTCCTTCTTAAGGGCTGAAGTTGGCGAGAGATTTCCCAAATTTTTCCTGCGCCTTGAGGGACACTGACTGGCCCAACCTCACTTAAATATGTTTGTGATGAAAATTGGAATTTCCAACCTGGTTAAAGCCTGCCATTTTCAGACTGGCTCCTTCCAGAATAGTGATGGTTGTCTTCTCATATTTACACAACAGGGACATTATATTTCTTCATTTCTCCTGGGGGGTCAGTGGTGCTGTGGTAAATTTTAAAGAGTAGGAGGTTATTGAGACAGAGTATGTGCCTAAATGCATGTCTCTCTGTGTGTACCCTACATAAGCACTGTACATAGCACAATACCCTATATATAATAAGGTAACTAGGGCTCCAACTTATATTCACAACACCTCAGACAAAGCTGTACTAAATTGAGTGGTGCTCACTGTTGACTACATAAGTTCAGTTCCCTTATATCTCAAAGGGTTGGGGGGGGGGGGGATGAGGGAAAGACCGTGTTTAGTTTTTAATTATTATTAATCATTGAAATAAATTCTTCTATGCCACCATTAAAAAATTGTTGCATTACATGTAAACTTTTTTGTGTCTGTTAGTATATTGTGTATTAATTGCAACAGATGCCCTCTGATTCTGATTTTATACGGGTAGGGGATTAGTTGTGGGTTTAATAACAGGCCACCGCTTGCCAATTCCCCGACTTTTTGATAAGAGAATTTTTCTTTGTAGATGCCAAACACAAGAGACGTGATGCTTTGTAATAACCCATTTACACAATCAGGAAAATATTGTAAGGGTGCAGAAGTAAACACATAGTAGATTGCACTAAAAACACAGAGGCAACAGCAGCCCATTTGTCACAGTTGCCTCCTTCCAAGTTGGAGGATGAGCTCCCCTTGTATGATGAGCCACTAATACATTATTGGCTAATCACATTTAAAATGTGTGCTTTCTAATCAATCAGTGGGCAAAACTGCCTCTTTGGACACTTTCCTGATCATGTCTATTTCACAGCTTCTTCCCAGGTGATGCGAAGAAGACTGAAGAAAGAAAGTGATCTGAATGACTGATTGCTCTTTGAAAATCGTCTTGTTAATGGCTAGGCAATTTCCAGTATTAAAGCTTTAAATAAGAAGCTGTGTGGCCATAAAAAGATCAATCTCATTTTCATAGGGACGCATCTTAAATCCTGTCCTATAAAAGACATGCCCTGATGAACCTCTATCGAGTTCTATTATATACAATATATGATTGGCTAATCAGGACGAGGCAGCACTGAGGATGAAAGAGGGACCTATATTTTCACAGGTGTGTATTCTAAGTCATTTTCCAGGAAGACTACCCAACCACAGCAGCACACAGCCATAATCCTCAGTCCATAAACTCTTGCTTGTGTCTTTCATTGTACTTCAAAATGGTAATCAATGCACCTTTATATGGAAGTTGCCCTCTTCGAAACCAATGGGAGTTACTTTCAAGTAAACATGGATCAAATTGCATGAATAAATTCCTGGAAATTAAATTTCCCTCTTGGGTTTATCTCAAATAGCCCCAACCCCTTAGAGAAAT
>JAWVWN010001217.1:0-27873 GCA_037367305.1 Phrynocephalus vlangalii
CCTCCTTCTCCATTCTGCTTGAATAAGCTTGGTGGGTGGGAGCAAACTGTCAAGCCCCGCACACAGAATACACAGCAAGCCAAGTTCAGTTCTTTGCCAGGAACCTTAGTTGTAATCCAGATAACGAACAAAGTACAGTCCGAATCAAAGCCAAAATACCTTACAGAGCCAAATGCCAAGTTTAAGGGTACAGAGAAATGTCGTAGTCAGAAAGCCGGTCCAAGGTCAGGAAACAGAGTCTGGATACACACAGGAACGTGGTGACAAGGTAAGTGATGCGTTGCTCCCACAGAGGTTTCAGGGTAAACTTGCTAGCTTTATCCTAAACGAGGGAACACACCCATATCTCTGGCAAGGCTCCTGCTAGAACTCAGGGCTTTCAGATCTAATTCTACGCCTATCATTAAAGATCCTTTCCCTGGCTCTCCTGTTAGTTCTTCTTTGCAGGATCCTGTTCCTAGCCCTCATAGGAGGAGGAGATGTGCCCTCAGCTGCGTCCTCAGACTCAGCTGCCTGCTGAGTTGAACTGCAAGGCTCCTCCTGCTGTTCTTCAGCATTTAACCCTTCATATTCAGGTTCTATTACAGGCAGGGTCCTGACACCGACAGCGTGGGTGGGCTAAGCACTGTGTGCTGTTGAATGGCCCGAGCGAGGCTGAGATGTGCTAGCTCAACAGGGAGGATTCGCTGCCACCCGTGGTGTTGCTGCTGAACGGCGATCCCACCTGCCGGCAACCAGCCCTCCCTGATAACTGTTTGTGGGGGGTTTTGGGTTTTTTTTTTTACAATCAAGCACAGAGACCCCGTCGACAGGGATCAAGAAGCTCGCTGCAAAGAGAACCATGTGGCTGCACCCGGCACGGACGAGCAGGCATACACCCACTATCTGTTGATGCCGGCGCCTCCGAGCAAGGGCCGGCAAGGAGCCCGGGGGACCAGTGGGCTAGCGTGGGTGCCCCGCGCTTAAAAAGCAGCCATGTGGCAGCTGGAGTGGGGAACGCGGGCAGTTGTCCCGCTGCTGCGGCTAACGCCGACAGTCAGCCCCAGCCCTGGCCCCCTCTGGCTGTCAGTGAGCTGGATTGCCTGGGTTTTTTTTTTTAAGTACCCGACGAACGGGTAAGGAGAAGGAATTGAATGGGTCGGGTCGGGCTGCTAAGTGGCAGTGGGGGGGGTGCGGCGAACAAGCCAGCAGGGCCCAGGAGACGCTCCCGATCACCACCCCTGGCAAAACCCGCTGTCACCTGGGGCTCGGCTGAAGCGTGAGCCCCAAGAAGCCTCCAACGTTGCCGGAGGTACTCCGGAGTCCTGTTCCGGTGCTGCTCAGTGCGAAAGAGGAGGATGGGTGTGTGGGCGGCCCTTTTAAGGACTTTGATCCCCGCACACCCCAGGAGTCACGTGGCCTCCCTCTTTCGCGCTGAATAAACGGCTCCCGGGGTGACAAAGTGGCCCCAATCCGGGACAAGCCCGGCGGGAGCCTACATTCTGATTGCAACTCACCAACCTGGTCACCTACACACACAACCAGTGTTGGCAAATCTATGGCACGGGTGCCAAAGGTGGCACTTGGAGCCCTTTCTGTGGGTACCTGACATCACCCCTTCACAGCCATCTGTATTCAGGTTAAACTGCTCTATTAGCAGTTTGTGAAAAAATAATGGGTTTTGAATCACAGTTTGGGCACTCAGTCTCTAAAAGGTTCACCATCCCTGCACCCAACTATGTAGTCATTCAGCAGGAGCTAGTGGTTGTTAATGATTGCCTGGCAGTTAAGGCCTGAATAATCTGAAGTGGAGGCCTTCTTTCTGGTGATAAAAGTGAAATGCTAGTCAACATTTATTTACTGAAATATAAACCTGTATACGGAACAATTAAGGATCATAGGAAACGGTGAGCAGGGTTGAACAACGTGCTTGTTATTAACTGTTTGACTTGTAGGAAAATGTAAATCTGTCTGGCTTTATGGACCAGGAAGAAGATTAGGGTTGCTTTTGCTGTGGCTTAATTAGAAATGCACAGTGTAACAACAGACTGATTTCTGAGAGCGTTCATAATCTGAAATGTCAACAACTGAAAAAAACTTTCCATCTGTTTCCCATTCAGTCTGAGTACGTCTGTGTGATTTTTAGAGAGGTTATTTCTGTTACAGGCCCTCTAAAGGTGGTAATCAGATAATCAAAATGCATTTGGTTCTATGGCAAATGCACAAATCACTGAGTCTGGAGGAGAAGAGCTGAACATTAATTTGCTTTTCCTGTCAAGAGTTTCTCACTGTGTTGTCTATTTGAACCAAGTTAAACAGAGAATTTATACAATTCTTCCCTTTAATGAAAACATGCATTTTAAACCTCCCTTCACTTCACTGGAAATTCACAAAGATACACTCTGGTTTGTTTGTTAACTAGGACCAATATAGCAGCACATGACAGCCGACTGAACACACATATTAATGAAGCGGCATTCAATTCCAAATCTGACTATTGGTCCATGTAAGTATTTTGGTAAACCCCTTCTGTGTATTTTCCACCTAGAAAACCCTAGAAAGGGTCACAATAAATCAGGATTGACTTGACAGCATGCAATTATTTTTTAAGCTGGTATTATCTATTTTGTCTGTCAAAGAGTTGAAGATCCACAGACAGGTTTTACTGCAGAATGCAGAGTGAAACATCTCCCCCAATATGCGTAAGGCATGTTGCCCCCACCTCACCATATTTATTTTCTGGACACAGAAAGCAAGTACAGTGGTACCTCTACTTACAAGCACCTCTACTTATGAGCAATTCGACTTAAGAGTGGAAAGTCTTCTGCTGTTCAGAGAAACTTGGTTGAAAGCTTTTATTCCAAATTCTTTTCTGGAATTAACAGGATACACACTGTTTCGTCATGATAGAACAAAGGACGCTGGAAAAAGTAGAGGAGGGGGGTTGTGTGCATATGTGAGTAATCGCTGGTGCACAAATTATGTGGTGGTTGATAGCCATTGCTCCCCATGTGTGGAATTTATGACACTCAAATGCAGACCCATATACATCCCCCGTGAATTTACAGTAGTCTTGATAACTATAGTGTATATTGCACCTGATGCAAATATCAACGAGGCATTGGATCTTTTGCATGATGCTATAAGCAGACAACAACACAAGTATCCTGAAGCTGTACTTATCATATGTGGGGACTTTAACCAGGCAGATCTGAAAGTGGTTCTACCGAAATTCTATCAACATATTAAGTGTGCAACCAGGGGAGAAAGGACTTTGGACAGATTGTACATGAATATCAAACAGGCCTATAAGGCGGAACCATTAGCACACTTGGGCCAATCCGATCATGTGTCTCTACTTCTGACTCCTGAATATATTCCTTTGAGGAAGCGGATGCCAATAATAAAGAGGACTATCATGATATGGCCAGCAGGAGCATCTCAACAGCTGCAGGATTGTTTTTATGACACTGATTGGGAGGCATTTGCCCAACAGGATTTAGAAACTTACACTGAGGTAGTGTTGGACTATATCAGATTTTGTACTGACAGTGTAACGCAAAAGCGCCAGATAAAGATCTATCCAAACAGGAAACCCTGGATGACAAGGGAGGTTCAGGAGCTGCTAAAGGCAAGAAATGCTGCTTTTAGAAGTGGAAACAGGTCACTGTATAGTGCAGCCAGAGCAGATCTGAAGAGGGGCATCCGTGTGGCTAAAGAGGCATACAGGCAGAGATTGGAGAATAATTTTCAGCGTAACAACACTAGGGAGGTGTGGCGAGGTGTACAGGAAATGACTGGGTACAAATCTAAAGTTTCCCCAGTAGCTGAGGGAGGGGTATCTTTGGCAGAGGAACTGAATGCCTTTTTTGCCCGTTTTGAAGCAACATCAGTAGAGACATCAGCAGAGTTTCTGCCACCTTCACTATTGTTATCAGCATCGGCACAAGGGAATGTAATTTTTAATGTGGAGGAGGGAGAGATGAGGAAGGTGTTGAAGGGGATCAATGCAAGGAAGGCTACGGGGCCAGATGGAGTTGCCGGAAGGGTATTGAAGGATTGTGCAGATCAATTAGCAGGAGTTTTCACTGGGATTTTAAATCGATCCCTATCCCAAGCTATTGTGCCATCATGCCTAAAGTCTGCCATTATTGTTCCGATACCAAAAAAACCAAATCCAGAAAATGTGAATGACTTTCGTCCAGTAGCACTTACACCTGTAATCATGAAGTGCTTTGAAAAGTTGGTACGGAACTATGTTATTGCCTGTTTACCAGAGGGACTGGACACATTCCAATTCGCCTATAAAAAGAAGAGATCAACAGAGGATGCTGTGGCGTGTGCTCTTCATGCTGTTTTTGAACATCTGGAGCAGAGGGGGGGGCTATGCTAGATTGCTCTTTGTGGATTTCAGCTCGGCTTTTAACACCATTCTTCCACGACATTTGATCTCTAAACTGGAAGGCCTAGGGCTTCCACCATCACTTTGTGGATGGATCTTGGATTTTCTGTCAGAACGTTCTCAGAGGGTCCGGTTGGGCCCTTACACCTCTAATACTCTTAGTACCAACATTGGAACACCACAGGGATGTGTACTTAGCCCACTCCTTTATATTCTTTACACATTTGATTGTGTCTCTGCCTATCCTAGCAATAGGATCCTTAAGTTTGCAGATGACACAACTGTGATTGGGCTCATCTCTGGCAAGGAGAGTGAGATGGCTTACAGAGATGAAGTGGAGAGGTTGACCAAGTGGTGCAGAATGAATAACTTGCACCTAAATATAAAGAAAACAAAGGAGCTTGTGGTAGACTTTAGGAGGCAGAAAACTGATATTCAACCACTGGTGATTGATGGGACTGGTGTGGAGAGGGTTACAGGTTTTAGATTTTGGGGCATTGAGTTACAGGAGGATCTGTCCTGGAGTGTCAACACAAGGGGGCTTGCAAAGAAGGCTCAGCAGAGACTATTTTTCTTGAGAACCTTAAGGAAAAACCATTTTCCACAAAAGCTGCTGCTGGCCTTCTATCACTGTGCAATTGAGTGTGTGCTTACTTACGGGTTATGTGTGTGGTATGGAAGTTGTACCCACCGGGATAAGACAGTGTTGCACAGAATTATAAGAATTGCAGAGAATATTGTGGGCTGTTCACTCCCCACCCTAGAACAAATGTATACTACCAGGTGCCACTGTAAAGCATTAGATATATTAAGAGATCCATCACATCCTGGTCATCGCCTCTTCGAGTTGCTGCCATCGGGACGGAGATATAGAGTACTTAGGGCTAGAACAAACCGTCTCAAAAATAGCTTCTTTTTTAGAGCAATATTGGCCTTAAATGGAAATCCTGGACTTTGAAGTCAGCTTATTTTATATGTCATATTTTAGTCATTTTATATGTCATATTATGTGTTGTACCTGTTTTTAAGTCTATGGGCCTTTTCACACGACCCCTAAGATCCGCTGGCCCCTTAAATTCGGACCAAAGATCTTAGGGGTTCGTTGCTCTTCCTTCCTCCCCACCAGAGAAAGAGGGGAAAAAATGCAGCTCACCTGGAGGAGCTTCCCGGAGCTCCATTTCTCTTCCGTTTCTCTTCTGCTTGCTTTTTTTCCTCCCACCTCTTCTCTTAAAGGGGCAGGAGGCAAAAAAAACACAAGCAGAAGCCAGGAGAGCCCCGCACTGACCAGATTAAATCCGGACCTGGGGATTTTCACCCACCTCAAGCAGGTACAAGAAAACTGCTGTTTTGTTGTGCTAAGTGGGCGGGGTCACACTTAATTGTCTGCAAAGTCCGGAGCTGGTGGGAAAACACTTGTAAGGTCCGGACCTTGCAGCCATTTCCTGCGGAGCTTAGGGGTCGTGTATAAAGGCCCTATGTGAAATGTTTTAAATGAGTTTTTATATAGCAGCCACAAAATTTCGTTGTTCCTGAAAGGGGGCAATGACAATAAAGATTCCTATTCCTATTCCTATTCCATTGTAGTTTTAACTGCTGAATTACAAATTTTAGAAGTGGTTTGCTCAAACTATTTATTTATTTATTTATTTATTTATTTATTTATTTATTTATTTATTTATTGGATACAGCTGCTCTACTTATGAGCATGCGTTCAGAATGGATTCAACTCATACGTAGAGGTACTACTGTATGTGGAACAGGGTTTGTAACATTACATTTTAAAAAGGAACTTGTTGCAGTAATTTGCAGTCACTTTTATTGTTCCTCCAATCATGCAAGTCATTGTTTGCATCATGCATTTTTAACATGGCCCCTTGTTATCAACAAACAAGAAAAGGAAAAGGGGCAGTACCGTCTGGTTTCTCATAGACTCCAATGTAATACCTTGGAAATATTTTGAAAACTGCAAAAAATGAACCCAAAGAACACTTATCTTGCTACGTCTGTGAAGATTCATAGTCATCCAGGTGAGAGTATCCAGAAGCTGAGTCATGGCAAATGGACTTCTTTTCTTGTGAGATCGAAAGGTTTCACTACTCATTGAAGTAGCTTCATTGGTCCTGACAAATTTTGCAGCTATGGTTCTTCAAGCACTTCCTCAAAAACTGTGCAACTAGTTGCAACTTCTGGTGCGAATGTTGAGTTTTGCATTAAGCCTTTTAGCGTATTGTGGTCATGTTGAGAATATTAAAATCTTTGAAGATGATACAAGTAAGACTGACTCACATGCCACTTATTAGAGGGATGCTCAGGAACAGTGCAACAATAGCTGTTTCAAGCTTATAGTGGTTGCATGCCATGAAATAATCAAAATACTGAGGTGTACTGTGCTTCTACTTGCAGTGGTCTGTGAGAATGATTAAAATTGTGCTATTCAGCAGCAATCAGCCTTTCTTCTCTGGTCTGTTCCTTCATAGAACCAAACACTCCCAACAAACTAGGTACCTCCCGTTCTCAACATTTAAGCTGGCTCCCAGCTGAAGAATATGATCAAGTTTATATGACTATTGTATTGAATCATTGAATCATTTCTTACATTGAATCATATTAAATTATATTTTTTTAAAAAAAACAATGAATATGACCAAGCCCTGTGAGATACCCATAGTCAAGTGTGCACTGATGAAAATGTACATTTCCTCTTATTACAGTCTTTTACCTCTATGTATACAATTCCTTCAGAGCTCCATGGTTGAATCAACTTGGAAATGATGCTGGTATTTACACTCCAGTCATCAATTCACAGAATTAAAGCAAACTCATTTATAACATCCAGGGCAAAAAAAAAGCTTATTTTAGGAAACACAAACCTCTTTCTCTTTTTATTTGGCTTCTAATTCAGTAGCAAGTACTGAATATTGTCTCTCATCTTTAAGCCAATGTTAATCTAAATATATATCTATATGTATCTACATGTCGATTTCATTGTAAAGGTTAAAAATTTTAGCATAGTTCATTCTCATAGGATAAAAAAGGAAAAAAACTAAGCCTTTTCTCTGTTGAATAGATATTGTGGAAGAACAAAAAAATCTTGCAGCTGTTGATTATTTTTTCACTACACTGAGATGCTCAAAGAGAAGAAAATGTGCAAATATTAATCATGTCTCTAACAGCTATAAAATATTCAAAAACACCAATCTGTGGAATCATATGATACTTAGCTGTCATTACATCTGTTTCACATGAAGCATGATTAAATACTCAAGAGCCTACTGAAAAGGACTGAGGTCGTAGAGCCTAACTTTATTATATTTGGACTTGCAAAATGGTGGGAGAAAACAATAATATACCCAACTACTCTGAGTGTGGTATCAGAAGTCTGAACTTCCTTTCAAGTTAAAAAGAAAATGTGTGAAGAAACAGCTCGTTTAACACCCCCTTTTGATTTATTACAACTGTTTCCTTCAATTACTACAGCATTAGGACTTGAAGTATTTACCTAACTCAAGAGGGCTATGCTAGGCAAGGCCATGTAGAATCCTCACTGGTTGTCTGTAAAATTCTAGTGGTTTATCCCAGGGTCATGTTGGTGTGATAAGGTGTTGGGAAATAAGTTTTCATTAGGGATGGGCACCTTACAAAAAAACATCACACTGTTTCATTGTTTTGTAAGCTTAGAAAAACTTACAAAACAAAACAAAATAGCAAACAGCATGTCGTCAAGAAATGAAACGAAACATCATTTTTTGTTTCAGAAATGAAATGATTCATCCTAGGCTCTTGATCCAGCTGTCCTGAGAACAGGAGGTTTATTTTTTAAAATGAATTGATTTGTTTTCCCTTCTTCCCGCACCTCAGCTGTTGAGATAGCTTATCTCCAATACTGAGCTGCCTGAAGCTATCCAGCCCAGTAGCTGATAGCTGAGCTGCTCCCTTTGCTGGCTGTGTCTGCAAGTTGATTTAAACTGTTTTCTTTCCTTTCCTTTTTAAGTAGGACTATGGAGATTTTAAAAAAACATATGTTTTCTTTCCTTCCTTCACTGCACCAATCAGCAGTTGAGTTTATCCCCTCGTTCTCTCAATGGAGCAGCTCATGATTAGGTTTCTAGCTTGTTTACAGATGGGTTCTTTGCTTGAAAGCAAATTGCTTGGAAGGTTTGTGGGTCTTTGATTTAGGACAATGGGCTCCGGGTTAAGTTAAAAAAAGGGAACCTCCCCATTATTTATAGCCCTATGAAGTGTTTCATTTCATGACAAAAAATCTTTTTAAAAATCTGTTATTAACAAAACAAAATGAAAGGAAGACTGAATCTAAATGAAACAAAATGAAACATTATATCTCCGTTTTGTGCCCACCTCTAGTTTTCATTAAATGGACTCATAAAAAGCCCTTTAGCAGGTGGGCCACCACTACTATCACAATAGCAACAACAAAAGGTTTTCCCATTCTAAACTTTAACATTTGATTGCTTGTAAATATGTTGCATATTTAGTTGCAAAATTTGAGAGGAGGTGCCTCTGGCATACCACAGGCCATCTCTATTCAGCTGACAACTAAGATCTACTTCTTGGAGTCTATAATTGTGCCCAGTGTTAAATATATCAATTAGAACAGGTAGGTACATCATGTGGAGCTGAAGCAGGTCAGGTTGTTTTGTTGTGGAAAACCTATGCTGTTCAAATATTTATTTATTTATTTATTTATGGTATATACCACTCCATCTAGCTACATGGCTACTCTGGGCAATTTACAAAACTGAACAGAAATTAAACCCATAAACAATACAATACAATGCAATGCAATGCAATACAATACAATCAAATACAATACAATACAATAGATAAGCAAAAATAAGTAAAAACATAACTTAATAAGCAATATATATCAAAAACATTGAAACATTGTTTATATTTGTAAACCGCCCAGAGTAGCTTTCTGGTAGATGGTCATGGTATACAAACAAGCAAACAAGCAAACAAGCAAACAAGCAAACAAGCAAACAAGCAAACATGAAATGTATTTGCCTGTTGTTTGCTTTAATTAAAGGTCATATTTAAACTTGCATCCTTTGACCCCAATGTTGTTGACTAGAGATGGGCACGAAACGAACAATTTTTCATTTCTGTTTTCGTTTTTTTGTTTCGTTACACAACGAAATGACAAATGAATTTTGTCTCTAAAATGAAACGAAACGAACAGAAACACCAGAAATTTTGTCGTGTGTTTCGTTTTCGTTACGGCAATACAGTGAACTGCTTTAAATGCTAAAAAAATCACAAAAAATTGAAATTAGAGATGGGCACGACTTGAAAAAAATTTTTTTCGAGTTGTCGTTAGTCGGGCCAGTCCCATTTCGGGTCGTTTCCGGTTTTCGCGAAAATTCGCAAAAATTAGTTGGTTCGTTTTTTCGTTGTCGTTAGTACTGGTTTTTTGGGGGGGGGAGCGGGCTCCTGGAGGCACCTCTGTGGGGTGGGTGCCTCCTCTGGCCCGCTATAAAGGGAAAGTGGGCTCCTGGAGGCACCCGTGGGTGCCTCCTGCCACTAGGAAGGGGAAGCAGGCTCCAAGAGAGACCCCTCTACATGGGGGTCTCCCTTCCTCACCTGCTGCTGCTGCAAAATGCTATGCAATAGCCATATGGATATTGCATAACATAATGTGCAGACGTGAGACCAGTGTGAGAGTGATAGGGTCATACCTTCCCTGCAAAAGGCTCCCGCACCACCATGTCTCACACAGAAGGGAATTGTACTTGCTGCGTGTAGTGCAATGCAAGCAAGTAGATCTGGCTTTAAGGTGGCTTAGTGCAAGAGCTAGGGTTAGGCTAGTGACGGGTAAGGTTACGGTGGGCTAGTGGGTTGCACCTCTGGGTGCCTCTCTGACCCACTAAGAAGACAGTCTGTGACGTATGGGTACGGAGTCAAGGGTTAGGGTTAGGGCTAGGGCAGGTTTTAGGGGGCTTTTTGGCACATCCCAGAAGTCTCCATGGCCAAGTGGCCATGCGACTGGTGGGATGGCTCCAAACATTTGCATGGTTGTCCACTCCCACATGGCTGGCCACTTGGCCAGCCCATCATTGCGCAGGTGTAAATAAAATAAAATAAAATAAAATCAATGGAGGACAGATGAGGAGAGGAGAGACATTTTGTTGCAAGAAAAAACCCACTGCTACTGTGAAAAATCTGGCAGTTTATAAATTTTCGCGTGTTTCTGTTGTGCTTGTGTGTTTTTGGACCACGATTTCAAAAACAATATTGCGTTCGCCGCCCCATTTTGGATCCCCCGCCCGCACCGCATGGCATGGCGATGGCGACTCGCGAGTCCGGCTGCCCAGGACGGGGGGGAGGCGGGACCCCCCCTCCATAAACCACCCCTCCGGTAGGTGCCCTGCGCCCTTAGTCAAGCAGGCATTTTTCCGCCTGCTTTTTTGGCCCGGGAATGGGTGGGGGGAGAGTTTAAAAGTTTTTTCCTGTGCCGTCCGTGCCGCTTGCTTGTGCTTTAATTGCGGCGGCCGGCGGCGAGACTGGGCTTTTTGCTGGCTGCGAGCCTGCGGCGAGTCCCACCAGAGCAGCCCAGGACGGGGGATGAGGGGGGAGGCCGGGGACCTCCAGAAACAACCCCTCTGGTAGGTGCCCTGAGGCACGGCAGGCATTTTCCCGCCTGCTTTTTGGCCGGGAACCGGGTTTTTTTAACTTTTAAAAACTTTTTTTCTGTGCCGCGTGTGGCATCGCGCGATCTCGCGATGCAAGGAACGAGCACGACAAATCAGACCAAAATTGTTTGTTCGTCGGTTCGAGCTCAAAGTCTGGGGGAGTAATTCCCATTACCGTTTCCGTAGAGTAACGGAACCGAGTAACGGAAACGGAAACGGAAATACCGCTAAGTCGTGCCCATCTCTAATTGAAATAAATGGTAACAAAACGGTAACGAAATGAACGAAAAATGAATTTTTTGCAAAAATTCATAAAAAATGGAAACGGAATGAAACGGACCCCCTGAATGACAAATGACAAACGAAACACCATTTTTTTGATTCGTGCCCATCTCTATTGTTGACTGCAGAACTGTTATGCCAGTTTTATCAATAAAGTAATGCTATCTGCAGCTGACTTGTAAAGTGGTACAAGATTCTCTCCATGCCTGTGTAATGCCCTTGAGTTAGAGGAAACAAGAAATTCAAATTCACAAAAAGAAATCACTGAAATGAAAAAGCTTTTTAGATTTCCACTTATACAACATCTATAAATGAAAGTTACTGGAATCAAAGACCAGGCTTTTTTCATCTTTGTATTGATGTACTTCTTTCACAATGGTAGCAAAAGCTTTTAGGCATGATCCCTAAAACTCTGTCTCGCACCCACTTCTTAGAAATCTTTCAGTCTGTATTCACATAATGTTGTCCATGTATAAATGATCTGTACAGCTAAAAGCTGGGCCACTTTGCTTCTCAGATTGGGCTAGGCAACTGCATTTCTGATTTCTTAATGTCTGAGAACATGGACAACAACACCCACTCTCTGATAAATTATATCTACCATATTTTGAGCTGGGGATTTGTTTGTCTTGTAAGTGCTCTGCTTCAGCCACAATGAATAAAAACACTGTCCAAGCAGCTCCATCAAAGGCCCTCTGATCTGGCTTGTATATTTACTTGCCTAGCACTCTGCTCAAGACTAGACATGTGATGTACGGTATACTGGAGTCAAGCTGTTTCCATATGTGAGATTTAAAAGCTAGTTTGACATTTCCAAAATCTGTTGGTTGTCTTTAACATTATCACATCTGCCATGGTTATGGATGATTAACTGTTTTTCAAATGCCCATTTAGAATGCATAATGTTGTCACGTGAAGTCTGCAGCAAAAGCAACAGTGTTTCTTCTGTATTTGACAGTAATCATTTTATTGTTGCATTGGCAGCTTTTCGTTTGCTTTGCACAAGTACTTTATTTGGGTGCATCTCCCTGTTCCTACTGGTTTCCAAGAACTCACGGGCCGGTACTGGGGTGCTCACGGGCCAGTACTGGGGCCTGCCGCCAGATCTTTTTTTAAAATTGTATTGTATTTTTATTGTAAATTTTTTTTTACTGCCGACCACATGGCCACCTACCAGCTGTAGCATGGCCAGTCGGCTTTTCTTTTCTGGAGCCCCCTCCCTGCAGCCAGGAGGACTATACCAGGAAGGACCAGCACCAGGTAGGAGACACCGGCAAATGGAATGAATCGAAACAAAATGGAAATTTCCATTTCGTTTCCATTTGCTTCTCTTATAGGGGGCAGTTTGTTATTCATTTTGTTATGTAACAAAATGAATAACAAATAATGAAATGAACCAAAAGTTTGTTTTGTGCCCATCTCAAGTTTCTATGCAATGTTTGTTTGTTGTCGTGTTGTACAGTCATGACTGGCTCTTCGTGACCCCATGTCCATGGAGTTTTCTTGGCAGGAATACTGGAGTGGCGCTTACAGCAGATAAATTGATAGGCTCACTGGTTAAACCAATGTCAGGGCTGGGATAGTTTCATTTCTCACAGATGAATCAGACAAACAATGGCTATTTATTTTGTCCCATAGCTTTTCTTTCTGCAAGGGATAGAGATTTTCTTTGTTTGGTTGTTGTTTTTTTTAAAGCGGGACTCCAAAGAACTAAATGGGACACAGGTGTCATATGTAGCAGCTGGATAAAACAAGACTAAATTGGCAGGATGGCAAGCCTGCGCCATCGGTGAGACAACAATGCTCAGACTTCCTATCAAGTATAGAAAAGGCCATAATCCAAGGGTTGTCATTACATAAAAGCCCAAGAAGGGTGCGGTGGATAATTTGTTGGGCTTGAATGGTAAAAATCCTTGTGCAACAACAAAGCCATTTTCCTGGTCTGTGTAACATGTTTTCACAGCGTTCTGTGAAGAGATGATAGGATTTACTGACTGACTGACTGACTGACTAACTAACTAACTTACTTACTTGCTTACTTGCGGTCCATCTTTCTCTTCCAAAGGACTCAAGGCAGTTACAATATTAAAACAAACAATATAAAAGCTGGGAGAGGGGAAACAAACAAAATGAAAGGTGATAGACAAAAACAAAAACAAGAGTCCTACCATTTGACAGCTAATTGCTGAGAGAGAGAAAACTGCCTATAAAGAAAAGTCTTTGTGTGCCTTGGGGGACAGCAAAGAGGAAGATAGCCAGGCTCCATCTTTGTGTGTGTGTGTGTGTGTGTGTGTGTGTGTGTGTGTGTGTGTGTGTGTGTGTGTGTGTGTGTGTGTGTGTGTGTGTGTGTGTGTGTGGTGGGGTTCCACAGCTTGGGAGCAGTGACACAGAGGGCTGACTCTCATATCCTAATCCAATGCACCTATGAGGGTGGCAGAACCCAGGGAAAGGCCTCTTCATTAATTCTGAAACCTGTGCATAAAGGGTTCGTATGTGTGCTGCACTGGCAAGCCTGGAATAGGCTTGGGGTTCAAATGTGACCAACATTAAAAGTGTGCCTTAAAAGAGATGCTTGCCCCATTCTTGAAAGCAACACATTTCTTCTCTGCGTCTGCAGTGCAATATGAGACATCCTTTCAATCTCAATGAGAGTTTTATTTCTTGGGACAATTATTTTTTGTGTGAATTGCACATCTAACTGAGGACAGCTGCTGCCTTGCTTTAGCATTAGAAGCACTGGTTGGGCTGTTTGTTCTGATTAATCATCCATTCCTTTTGTGCTTGGTGTACGTGTGCTTTGCTTTACAAAGGGCCAAAAGCACTCATTTGGAACAGAGATATTGAGCCTGTCCACTCTGACACATGATTATGATATATGGATCCCTGACTGCTTTATTATGAATGGGGGGGGGAGAGACCTTGTCCACTTGGGATTGTACTTAAAACAACCCATTGTTTCCCTTTAAGAGCTACCCCACACGTTTCTCACACAAGGTTATGGCCTTAATTCTTTTGGCCATGATTTGGAACCCATGTGTACGTGTTGGGGTTGGAAATACAACACAAACACTGAAACCATGAAATGAAGGGACTCAGCAGCAGGCATGTGACAGTGACACTTAAACAGCAACATTAGAAGGAGGGAGAGGGAAGGGAGGTTGATGTATGCAAATATCACCTATCAGCACAGGCCCCAAAGAGCGAAAGGGGCTGCTGGGAAAATATAAGAGCAAAAACAGCTCATAGGCAGTGAGCTGAGGCTGCAAGTGTCTCTCAGCCAGCTTAATGTCCAGTTCTCCTCCATCAGCTGGATCATCTGCTGTTTGGATGGGAGGAGCATGTCAAATGATGCCTCAGTCCTCCCCTACCCCCAATCAGGCCCTGACCTCAGCAGACCTTTTGCAGCCCAAGCCACCTCACACCCAGAATGGCCAATACTGACACTCATTTTCTGCCAGTTGCAGGAACTTTGGGGTAAGAAATGATATTCATTTCCTGGAAGAGAGAAATCTGGGTAAGAAACCCTTGGCTGCATGTCTCAGGTAGTTGTGGCACCCTGGAAATTAGTAGTTAGATTTCTTCATACCTTCCTGTCTGACTAGAATCAATGATTCTTGATACCAACCCATTGTTCCTTAATGCAGAGTCAAAAGAGAGCCTGAGATTAAATCCTTAAAATTAACTTAACTTCTCCTTTCAGAAGATTTTTCTCAGCAATTGGAAATACAAATTAGGCCTGTGTTCACTTCCCAGTGTCTAGTCACAAAGCAAAGGACAGTTAAGAGACCACTTGGTAGTGGGGCAGCTAAATGTTCTTGTAAATAAATAAATAAATGAATGAATAAATAGCCTGCTGAGGGAGCACATTTTAAAAACAAGCTAGTGTTGCGTTACGAATCACACGGGACACAGAGTTTCGGGGTGCAATCATCTGGCGCTCAGGGCAGCATTCCTGTTCGTCTGTCTGTCAGGGTTCCATGGATGTCTGAGTGTCTCTCTGTGTCTGGAGGCATGCGTGTATGTGAGATTGAGCTGCGTGTGTGGAAGTGTGTGATGATGATTCTCCCTTCTGTCTGGCGATGATTCTGCCTCTGAGCCCTCTTTTCCTGCTGCCTGAGCCCAGTGTTTATTATATGAGAGCAACACAATAGATACAGAGAAACATTCCTCGGTGGGAGGAAAGAATGCAAGCGTTATCTGTTCAGTAAACAGGTAAACAAAGCAGGGGAAATGGAATCCATAGGTGGGGGGGAAAGGCTCCCTAGCTAGTGAGTGATTACTGATAAGGACGGAAAGGGCTTTCTGGTCTGTATCCCGATATCCTGTTTGCTCTGGCCTGCTTAGATCAGCATGCACCTGGGTGCCTGCTTGCCCTGGGAAATCCAGGTTCAGCTTCCTCTAGGTGCTGGCTTTGTGCTCTGCCCATTTCTTGGGGTACAGAGCTATGCGGTATGAATATGACATCCCCACAAGCTAGCTTGCAAGCAAACACATCCTGTCAAGATTGCTTTCTAATCCACTGAGGAAGAATTTGTAGCAGTTACTTAAACGGACTCTGCTTGAGACAGTTGATCCTGAAAATCTTAAAAGGCTCACCTTTCAGATTTCACCCATCTTTTACTGAGCTATGAATAGTTTATTAAACGATCAAGAAATTATTGACTGTTCATATTAAAAAATGGGGGGGGGAGACACTCTTGGCTGTTTAACTTTAAAATGGGGAACACACTCTTTTGGGTAATTTAAATCCTTAGAAGTCCATGGAACAAATCAGATGCTGCTGTCCCTCTGTGCAATTTACACTATGTATGTTAAAATGTTATGTTGCCCTGGTTGTTATTTGCTCAGTTTAGCTAACCTTTGTGCAAAAATAAAATGACTTCGTTTTATACTCCTTTCCCCAAGAGTATCACAAACTATGTTTTGTGGGCAGGCCAGCTAACTTTGAGGCTCCTCATCTTCAATTGCAGGACAAGACAAGGAGGAACTTACATCCATAGGCTTGATGTTAATCAGCTCCTAAAGGACTTCATTTTCACCTGATGCATGGGAAAAGATGCAAGCTGATCCTTGCTTCTGAAAAACATGGCGTATTTTCATGACAGTGTCATGTACCTCATTCCATGCAAAAGCAGACCTGTGTATTGTGTGCTGGATCATGATGAATAGGACTATTCTATGAACATGTCATGTATGTCTCAGAATGTATTGCTCAAATAATTTCTATATCCTCCCCAGTGTTACCCGATGCTCCAATGATCATATGGAGCATCGAGTTTTTTGAAAATGGAGGGTGGGGAGACTTCTCATTTTGCACTCTTTCAACAGTCTTGAAGACATAAATTCCTGCAATCCACGGATGCTAAGCTGTTCTTATTCTCCAGATTTGAGTTGCACTTTGGCCCACAAGTTATCCATACATGTCTTTTTTGATTGATCCATTGCAGTGGCAGGACATATATATTCTTCCGAAACAGCTCCCAGAGATACTCCCAGTCATTCTGTATGATACATTGAAGGAGATCATTGAGGCCATTTGGACTTATATCAGTACGAGCTTGGCTTGGTGATGGAAAAAGATGATCCAGGAAAACTGGTTCACAAAATTTGCAAGAGTGGAAAAGAAAGTGACAGGGGCTTTTTGGCATGAAGCATTAGACATCCAACACTGTTAGCCAGCTTTTCTGGTGCTTTGTGGATGGCACTGCCAACACTACCAGTCTGAAGAGCTGCTTCTGCAAGGACAGAAGAGATTCGACAAAACCTTTATCATGACACCTGGGCAACTAATCATCTATTATTTCTTTCTGAAAAAATTGACCTTTCTTCTGTAACTCTGTCAGGCAGCATTGAATTATTTAAGAAGACCTTTACTGTGACCTGGTTGCACTGAATACAGTGAATTCCTTTGAGGTACAGAATACTGAATAATACCCTCATTTAAACTGGACTTTATATTAGCACCAAATCTGACATGGTTTGTAGCAGACAGGCTGCTCTTGTTCTGCACCAAATTTGGAGGAGATTATCAGGTTTTAAGCCTGTACAAAATAAAACTGGTCCTCTCTCCATTTAGAAAAATGGGATCATAAACATCTGTAGATTCAAAGTAGATCATATAAATGGAAAAAAACCAATTTTGCTGATTTTGGGCGCTTTTACACGACCCCTAAGATCCGCTGGCCACTTAAATTCAGACCAGAGATCTTAGGGGCTTGTTGCTCTTCCTGTGTCCCCACCCTGGCTCCTGGCTGCGTGAGGGGAGGGAGAAAAAAAAGGAAGAAAAGATCGTGGCTCACCTCCGTTCTGCCTCCGTTCTTGCCGCGGCAACATTCCTGTCTCTGTAAAGTAGATCTTAAAGGGGCGGGAGCCAAAACAACAACAAACAGAAGCGAGGAGAGCCCCGCACTCACTATCGTTGCACTGCATCAAGCAATTTTCACCCTGGAAGAGCAGGTACTTGAAAGGTGCACTGGGATGCACTTAAGTGGGCGTGGCCTCACTTAATTTCCTGTAAACTCCGGAGCTGGTGGGGAAACATTTTTAAGCTCCGGAGCTGGGAGCCATTTGCCCCAGAGTTTAGGGGTCATGTATAAATGCCCTTTAAAAGAGAATGTTCATTCCATTTGATTTCAAAGGGGAGATCACCTTCAGGACTGGCGCAACCTGAAATTTTGAATCTTTCAGTCAGGAGTTCGACCCAATCAATGTTTTAACTCCTTCCTAGTCAAACAAAGCTTACGAATGGATTCTGTGCCTGATTGTAAAAAATATTTTTAAAAACTTATTTAAAAAGAATAGAGAACAAATATGCAGAGGCTTGCTAACTTAAGCTGTGAAATTACTGCTTTTTGCTTTGTGACAGGGCATAGTTTTTATTGTTATTAGCAGAGCCTGGATCCCTATATACTGTCATAGTTTCAGTTAGAGATGGGCACCAAATGAAAAATGAAATGCTGTTTCGTCGTTTCATTATATAACAAATCTATTTGTTACAAAATGAAATGGTAGAATGCATTTCTTGATGAAAGAAAATGAACCACATTTTTTTTGCTCTAAAAACAAAACGATTTGTCCTAGAGGCACCAAATTTGGTGGGTAGTTTCGCTGGACACTTTCCTTTAAGCCCTCCACATTTGTAGAGGGTTGGGGTTCAGGGGGCCACGTTATTGAACTCCAAATTGGGTCCCTCCAGGAATACAATCATTTGTAATTGGAAAGTTATGTACAATATTTGAAAATAGTGATCCCAGACATCTACCAGGATGGAAATTACAGTGGAGCTTCCTCTGCTCAGATCTTGTAAACTAAAACCTCTCTATTTTATGAATGCAGAATGTGTTGCTTCTGTACTATGATTTAAAATGCCAGGGAATATTTATTTATTTATTTATTTATTTATTTGTTAGATTTTTATACTGCAGCAGGGCAGCTTCTGACAGCAGGGCCATTCTGGGTGGATTGCAACAAGACAGAACAAAAAATGCCTCTCACAATGAGATAGTAGTGCTAAAAACTAATAGAAATTTAACAACAGTTAACTAGGAAATGAAAACATAAGACAAGTTAACAGGTTCAAACAGTGAGGTGGATATTCTGTGGGTCAGAGGCCAATAACTTTGCACCTATATATTTAAATTTAGCTGGCTGCCCTGAGTTTGTTGATTAGAAGTGATATGGATACAGGTGAAAATATTTTTTTTAAATAATTTTATTGGGTTTTTAAGGGGGGGGGAGAAAGGGAGAGGGTATGGGGAAAAAGGAAAAAAGGAAAAAGGGGGGGATACAATTTAAAATTTACATTGAATATGTCAAGCAAAGTAAAAATAGTGATATAACATATTAATAGATTGCCAAATATTATCACAGTACTAATAGGTTTGTTACTTCTTGCCATCTTTTCCGAGAGATCTCATCATAGTCTCCCTTTAAATAGCCGGAGAGTCTATCAATTTCGATGCATTCTCTTATCTTTTCGTGGAAATTCTTCTCTGTTGGCACGTTTGGTTGTTTCCAAAATTTCTCATACAAAATCCTTGCAGCAACAATTACATGGTGAAGTACATATCTCTGATCATATGAAATATTTGTATCTACTATGTTTAATAAGAAAAGTTCTGGTCTAAGCTCTATCTTAATTTTCAGACATCTTTCTAAAAATAGTTTTACCATTTTCCAATATGCCTTTGCCTCTTTACATGTCCACCACATATGGTAAAAAGTACCAGATACAGGTGAAAATATTGTCGCAAGCTTTAATGGATATATTCCACTTCTTCAAGGCAAGTACCAAAAATCCAAATATGGCAAGAGGCTGTTTGCCAGGAGGTTAATCTTACATGTAAAGTTCTTGACAAGATTATTTTCATCAGGCACATCTTTTTTAGATGAAGCAGGGAGCAGCAGGAATGTTGTAAAAATGTATCTGAAGCAAAGGATTGGGTCTTACACCCCAGCCCTTCAAACAAAGAGACATAGGTCATGCATACCAACCCTCATCTCCTCTCCATTTGGATCTCTAGAAAACATACATGCTTCTGTTTGGCCTTCGAGGGGTGGGGGTTGATGCAGAAAACCCATGTCCACCATTTAGGGATTGGGGTATAATTTAGTATAACTGCAGGAGAAAAGATGGAACCTTTGGTACAACACAACATAAAAGTGATAGGGCTGAGAGGCAATTTACTAGCATAATCTTCTGGAATTTGCTTTCCCCAGGAATTGCAACCACAGTTATGCATTCAATGGTTAATCTTACTGAGGTGTATTTGCCAGGTCACATTTCCCATGTCATTCCTCTTTCCTTTGTCAAAGCTGTCCATTGTGGTAACTAAGGGTAAGGCCTACTATAAATTGAAGTCACATTTGAAGCTATATTGAAGTGGATCCAAATAATCAGCCTGAAGGCACCTTGAGTTGCACAGCAATCCTAAAGCTGAGCACCTTAGCCAGGAAAAGTCTTATATGATTGTACTAGCAGCTGTTATAGTTCTCCATATCCAGGGAATATTCTGTTTATGAGGGGGTATAACATTAATAAACAGCATGACTGTTATGCCTGTTTCAAATGGATCATTTCCAACCCAATATAAAAGGGTGACTGACACCCACCCACACAACCACAAAAGTGCTCATAAAAGAGAACACCCAACACAGCAAGCAGAGGAAAAATCTAGGAAAGAATAGCATCCTATAATTAATCCACACATCTACTCCCAAACAATATGCATAGAATGGCAGTTGTCTGCAAACATATGGAAATATTTGCAGATTTTTTTTTTAAAAGGAAACTTTGCTTCCAGTTTTCTGCTCTTTGCTTTCTAGAATTTCAGCTGAAAGCTTCTTAGGACTGAGTCATGGACTCACCGTTACCCAAAAGCCCTTTAAACTCCAATTCAGGTCGAGCACATTGAATTATTCAACATCTCTACAAATAATTAAATGCTTTTACATCACATTCTCTTTTTCTGGAATTGTGCTCGTTTTTCAGCCTGCTAGTGTCAAACTGTCTAAGATCTATAGTTACCTAGGATAATTATAGACTTAAATGTTCTATTTTACAATGGGCAGTCATTTATAAAGCCCCAAGTCAATAGCACTTTTCCTACTCCACTCTTTGTCTGTCTCTGTGTTTATGAGTGCCAAGTTTTCACCCTACCATGTACAGAGAGACCTGAACTTCAAACTTTGAGACCTGACCTTCAAACTTTTTCATATACGGAAATATGAAGCGTCATTTTGTGAATGTGGAAGGAGGGAAGGAAGGGAGGGAGGGAGGGAGGGAGGGACAGAAAAGAATAGTAAATGTCCTTGTCATAAGAATTCAGAAAATTAATTCTATTTTTAATGTTAATGTGGTCTGGTGCCATCTTTATTGAAAACTAAAGGTCATTTTAAAAATCACTTCATTTTTAATTATACTGTGTATCAGAAAAAAATGCAAATCTAAAGGAACTGGTCAGATAATGAATCAACTGAAAATAGCAGATGCTCCCACTCCTCATGCTTTCAACTGTTCTCTTTTAACATTTTTTTTCTGAAAAATGATTCAAATTCACAAAGGACATGCAATTCTTATATATCAAACTACTATAATAATGTCCAATCCTTAATAATGACAAGACAGAACATTCGTTAACTTCACTTTACTTTCACCTTTTCTGTCAATGTCAATATTTTTAACATGATTTCCACCTTCTTCCAAAACAGCCGTCCCTTGTCGCCTCATTCTGCACTTTGTTCCCACCTCTTAGTGGATTTCTTATTGCTACTTCCAAAATTATATTAACCTTTCCTTCTGTATCAAGAAATACTTTTATTTCCATTAATGTAGGTTAATTTCCAGCACTGATCATGTGCCACAAAATGTGCTAATCTTTTTTTTCTCTCTGCAGCACTTTTGAAAAAAATAATCATGTAATATAGTTTAGGACTAACTGGCAAATTAGTCCTTGATATTTCATGAGTTATTGATACAATCTTTATTCAAAGTGTCTTTAATTTTCCACCAAGAATCTGAAGTTGAACCTGCTTTGAATGAAATAAATGGATTATATCAATACTGTAAATGATATGACCACAGTAAAATTCCTTAGATTTACAGAAGCTGCATTTGAGTTGAGTTCAATAAAACATTTATTTATTTATTTATTATTTATTATTGAATTTATATCCCGCCCATCTTCCCAACGGGAACTCTGGGCGGCGAACATAACAGAACAGATCAGGGAATACAACAATCGGGTACAGTAAATCTCAATGGGGACATGGACACATAAACAACATGAATTAATAAAAACATATTAAGAAAACTGCAGCAGGGGCGCACCCTCAATACAAACCTCACCGCTGCTATGTCAGATAGACCTAAGTATCAATTATCGATGGCGGATGGGGGAGAAGAGAGGGGGAAGAATAAGATAAGCTAAGCTAGGTCACCAAAGGCCTCGCGGAATAGGATGGTCTTCACCGCTTTACGAAAGGCCAGCAGGGACTCTGCAGAGCGCACTTCGCTGGGGAGGCTGTTCCATAAAGATGGAGCAGCCACCGAGAAAGCCCGGTTCCGGGTGCGGGACCGTCTGGCTTCTCGGAGAGATGGAACCTGAAGCGAGTGCGCCCGCGACTGCCGAACCGGTCGGGCCGATGTTGACCGCTGGGCGATCCGCTCTGCCAGGTACTCTGGGCCCAGGCCATGGAGGGCTTTATAAGCTAAAACCAAGACCTTGAATCTGATCCGGGAGGCAACGGGTAACCAATGCAGCCGAGCCAGAACCGGGGTGATGCGGTCATAGCGACGCGCACCCACCACCAGTCTGGCCGCTGCATTTTGCACCCGCTGCAGTCGCCGGAGGAGAGTCAAGGGCAACCCCATGTAGAGAGCATTACAGTAGTCCAGCCTCGAGATCACCAGCGCCTGGACCACTGTCCTCAGGGAGTCCCCGTCTAGATAGGGGCGAATCTGGGCGATCTGGCAAAGGTGAAAAAATGCGGTCCTGGCCACGGCCGCCACCTGAGCATCCAGGGACAAGGCCGGGTCCAGGATCACGCCCAGATTCCGGACCCTCTCCGCCAGCTGGAGGGAAACACCCTCCAAACTGGGGAGGGGGCCCCCATATCCAGACGGGGAGCTCCCGAAGAACATCACCTCGGTCTTCCCAGGGTTGAGTTTGAGCCTGTTGGCCCTGGTCCAAGCCATAACCGCCTCCAGGCACTGGTCGAGGGACCGGACAGCTTCCACTGCAGAGGTGGAAAAACAGAGATAGAGCTGCGTGTCATCAGCGTACTGATGACAGCGCAGCCCAAATCTCCTGATGACCCCCGCCAGCGGCCTTACATAGATGTTAAACAGCATGGGGGAGAGAGACGAGCCCTGCGGAACCCCACAAGGGAGTGTCCACGGGGCCGACAACTCTCCTCCATGCTGCACATACTGAGGCCGACCCTGAAGGAAGGACCGGAGCCAACTGAGAACAGTGCCCCCGATCCCTACCTCCAGGAGCCGGTCCAGTAGGATACCGTGGTCGACGGTATCGAAGGCCGCTGACAAATCCAGGAGAACCAACAGGGTAGAGCAACCCCTGTCGGCCGCCCGGATGAGGTCATCTTGCAGCGCGACCAGAGCTGTCTCGGTACCTCGGCCAGGCCTGAAGCCAGATTGGCAAGGATCAAGGCACCGCTGTTCCTCCAAAAAATGATTGAATCCGCACCGCGGCCACCCTCTCGATAACCTTGCCCATGAAGGGAACATTGGCGATCGGTCGGTAGTTGGACAATTGGTCCGACGCCAATCCCGGTTTTTTCAAGATGGGCTTAATCACCGTCTCCTTCAGACGAGAAGGAAAAACCCCCTCGCTGAAGGAGGCGGTGGCGATGGTAGCGGCCCACTCGGGCATGCTCCCTCCGGCAGATTTAATGAGCCAGGATGGGCAAGGGTCGAAGGGGGTGGTCGCGGGACGGCAATGGGCGATGGCCCTGGAGGCGTCCACAGGAGAGACAGGCCCAAACTCAACCAGTTGAGAAGAGCGGGAGGGTGAAGGAGCTGGGGATGGCGGGGGAGGGCTAGTGTTACTGGAATCAAAGTCGGCACGGATGGCCTCTATTTTGGATCTAAAGAAGACTGCGAAATTCTCACTACTGAAATCAGTAGGAGGAGGCCTAGCCAGACTAGGATTGGTGAGGTCCCGAACCACCCGGAAGAGTTCTGCCTGACGGTTCGAGGCCTCACCAATTCTCAGGGAGTAAAAAGATCTTCTGGCCTCCCTGATCGCTCGCGAGTAGCGCCTAGTCTGGATCACAACGGCAGTGTTGTTATTTGCCGTCCGACTCTGTCTCCAGATGCTCTCCAGTCTCCTCCGTTCCCGCTTCATCGCTCGTAGCTCCGCTGTGAACCACGGCGAAGTACGAGCTCTGCCACGGAGGAGACGCTTGGGGGCGATTCGGTCGACGGCGTCGGCAGCTGACTCAAACCATTGGTTGGCCAAGGCCTCGGCCGAATCGTCAGCCAGACCACCAGAAAACTCCCCGAAGGCTTCCCGGAACCGAGCCGGATCAAGAAGCCTTCGGGGGCGGGCCCAGACAAGGGGCCGTTGGTCCCCGCGAGGAGGGGCCGCCATTGCCAGGGAAAAAGACAACAGGTAATGATCTGACCATGACACGGGTGTGGGAACAATGTCCCGCACCTCCAGATGAGAATCCCCCGACATGGAGGTAAGTACCAGATCCAGGGTATGCCCACTCCTGTGGGTAGGGCAAGAAACATGCTGGGATAGGCTCATGGACGTCATGGTTTCCATGAATTCCAAAGCTGCGCCGGCGAGCTCACCGCCAGCATGCACGTTAAAGTCCCCGACGACCAGAAGCCGAGGGGACTTCAACAGAGCAGCGGCGATGAACTCCGCGAGCTCTGGCAGGGATTGTGCTGGGTTGCGGGGAGCACGGTAGCCCAGCACAATGCCAAATCTATCCCGCTGACCTACCAACAGGTGGAGGCATTCAAGTCCCGGAATCACCAATGTCGAGGCCCTGGTCACTTGAAGCGATTCCCTATAAACAATGGCGACTCCTCCACCCTTCTGGCCCTCCAACCTGCCCACTCCATGAACCAGGAACCCAGGGGGGCACAGCTGGGTGAGGGAAGCCCCCCCTCTGAGCCCACCCAGGTCTCCGTTATGCAGGCCAGGTCGGCCCTGCTGTCGGTGATGGTGTCAAAGATGACAGCGGTCTTGTTATGGACCGACCTGGCATTAAGAAGGAGGCAGGACAGGTTGGAGGCTCTGGTGGAATGGCTCCCAGGCACGTGGCAGTGAGTCAGAGGGTCAGAACGCGGGACAGGCACGAGATGCCTGACCCTAGTTCTTCTTATCCGACTAACCCTCTGGCTCGGAGCGCATCGTCCACGACCCAACACGGTTGGTATGTGAGTCCCTGCCAACATGGTGACCTAGCAGGAAGGGGAGGGGGAAAGGGGGGGAAGGAAAAAAAAATCCTCGGTAACAAATGGAATACAGCTAACTCAGACTAAACTCAAGGCAAACAAATTACAAATAATGGTACAAAATTAATATAGCAAAGATAACTGCTGCCAGGGGGAGATGTAATACACCTGGGAGTAGATAGCCAGGTGATCCTAGGCTGAGCTGATTAGTGTCAAGGACACATCTATTAGCTGCAGGCGAGCAGAAAGCTAACAAATCCTGAACAACAACTAAAATGAATTAAAATCATATACAATATAAATAAACAGAGCAAAATAAATAAATAACAGAGGCAGTAAAAAGGGGAGA
The DNA here is from genome assembly GCA_037367305.1 of Phrynocephalus vlangalii. Classification (NCBI taxonomy): domain Eukaryota; kingdom Metazoa; phylum Chordata; class Lepidosauria; order Squamata; family Agamidae; genus Phrynocephalus; species Phrynocephalus vlangalii. The sequence continues at coordinate 25,596 of JAWVWN010001217.1, forward strand.
ACCAAATCAAATAAGATAAAATAAAATAAACAGACAAAATAAAGGCAGCATAGCCAGGGCGCAGTTGGAAAATAGCGGGGAGAAAAGGGAGGGGGGGGGAAAGGGGGTAGATGGAAAAGTAAGGGGGAAACCCCCCAGGGCCAGAAGTTGGAATACGGGCATGTTAAAGATGGAATAGGGGGAGGGGGGAACGCGTGAAAGGTGGAGGTGGAAAGGCGACAACATCAAATTCCCCCTCCCTGCCCCAGGCCCTATCCCCCCATGGGCAGAGAGTCTCTAATAGATGGGAAATAGGGACGCGAAGATCGGGATCGTGAAGCGCGGTCATAGATGTAGAAATCGCCGCACAGAGCCCAGATCAGGAGGGGGGGGAGACGGCCAATCTGGTCCCGGCGGCGAGCGGCGGCCACTCCATGCAGTGGTGGCCGATCAGCCACCCGAGCCGGAGCCGGTAGGATGGACGCTGACGGTTGGGAGCAGTTGGTACGCTCCAGGGGGGAAGCCGCGAGACACCGGCAGTCGAACCACCGCCCGGACAGCCCGCACCAGTAGATCACCGGCGGCCGGTCCGCCGCCCGAGCTCCCGAGCCAGTCACCGGCCGAAACCGGCGGCCGGCCCGGCCAGTGGGTCGCCGGCAGCCGAACCACCGCCCGAGCAGCCCGCACCAGTAAATCACCGGCGGCCGAGCCGCCGCCCGAGTTCCCGAGCCAGCCACCGGCCGAAACCGGCGGCCGGCCCGGCCAGTGCGTCGCCGGCGGCCGGACCACCGCCCGAGCTCCAGGGGTGGCAGATCAAGAAACAGCCAAGGCACGGCGAAGGAGAAAGCCGCTGGCAAGGCAATAGAACGGGGCGACCGGTCGTTGTTCAAGCCCCGCGGCAGCACCCCACCACACCTCCGTGCAGACTGCATGGAGGTAGGCAAGTCCGTCCACAACCAGATGGAAGGGGAAAGCCCCGGCGGACAGCAGATGGTGACGGCTCCGGCATACAGCAGTCCCAGGGGGGAGCCGAAGATAAGGGTCGTGAGTCGCAGGTCCTCGGGTCCTCGGGAACAGCCAGGGAGGGCGAGCCACAACACGCTCCAAGACTCCCTCATGGCACAGCCGGTGGTCAAGCAAGGAGCCGGGTGCTGAAGGCAGAAAGTAACGCCGGAGGGGAAGGGGCGCTCGGCGGGACTCGGTCCTCGGCGGTTCAGCGAGCCGGGTGGTTGAATCTCAGATGTTACAGAGACGTTGAGCCGCCCGCTTTCAACCCGCTTTCCGCCGCTCGGGCATTTCAGCCGCTCGTACTTTGTAAGCCCCCTTTAGACCCCCCTTCAAGACCCCGGCGGTTAGCCCTGGCAGGGCCAAAAAAAAAATTAAACAAAAAGCATCGCAAACGGCAGCGCTAAGCAGAAAAAATACAAAGACGCAAGGGTGCTGGAATGACAGATTGCTGCTGCCGACATCTTGACAGGGATCCAATGGCTACTTCTGCTTTGGAATTCTTGCACATTTATTTTAGGGAAAATTTTTATAGCTTCTAAGTCAAACAATTTGTCTTATTCTTATCTTATATTTTACCAAGGGTAGTTTTTATCCAAAGGGTATCAATGTTGGTAGAGGAGCTTTTGCAAGGGGTGGTTATTTGTTTCAAATAATAAAACAAAATGATGTTTTATTGATTATATTGTATACTGCTGATGTACAACTAGAATTGGAAAAATTCTTTTCATTTTCAATTTTCCCATCTGTATCTTGAGCATGTGGTTCTTAAAGGAATTGTATTTAACCCTGATGAATCCACAACCTTCTGTTGTTGTTTTTTTCACTTTCCCATTACAAACCTTGTTTTCATGGACCCATGCTATTGGTTCATCCTGATCTGTCCTGGGACCGGTGCTTTTCAGTCTGTTCATAAATGACCTAGAGACAGAGATAAGCAGTGAGGTGGCCAAGTATGCGGATGACACAAAACTTTTCTGTGTGGTAAAAAACAGAGAAGATTGTGAAGAGCTCCAGAAGGATCTCTCCAAACTGGAGGAACGGGTTGCAAAATGGCAAATGTGATTCAATGTAGGAAAATGTAAAGTAATGCATATTGGGGCAAAAAATCAAAACTTTATCTATCAACTCATGAGTTCTGAGCTATCCGTGACAGATCAGGAAAGAGATATTGGTGTGTTGGTGGACAGCTCCATGAAGGTGTCTACCCAATGTGTGGCAGCAGTGAAGAAGGCCAATTCCATGCTAGGGATTATCAAAAAGAGGATTGAAAATAAAACAGCCAAGATTATAA